>JAULCE010149091.1:0-11963 GCA_032359355.1 Macoma nasuta | reverse complement strand
GCTGTTTGCTATTTGGGTGGGCTGGTTGTTTTGTATGTGGTGTGTCCTGCAAGACCTTACTTTCTAGTTTTAATATTATTTCAAAATTATGACAGAAAATGATATTGTATTTGAATGTATCAATCGCTTATGGTTTTTAAACACTCACACATTTATTTAATGATGTTGAAGTTATAACCAACAAGAGTTTTGCTCTTTATTAATTAACTAATGATTTATGAGCCAACCGCCTTATCAAATGTGGTTAATGAAGTGATAATATAATATAAACAATAAACATCGAGGAAAAAAGATCACATTATAAAATGCAAGTTTTATGCAATCACAACACGACCTTTAAGTAACATAAATCAAGAAGCAGACATTGAGGTCTTTTACTAAGCTGACGATCCGTAAATGTCGAAGGTTTATAATAGTATTACATAACATAAAACTTTATCATAGTATTCGATTGAATCCATTGATACAACACTGGCTTAGAAATCTTTTGTTGTACTGAATTTGTACTTTGGGTTAAATAAAAGGATGCATAATATACATTGTGGCAAGAATACTGACATAAATTATTAAGGTGGTATACATCTTGATAAAAAATGTATGCATTGTAGATTCAATTCGACACAACATGTAACACTGTAGTCCTTGCTAACATTCAAATATATATATCATTAAACATAATGGAATGTATACACGGAATATTTATTGAAATCTTCCTTTTCAGTTTTGTGTAACTATTTGAAGGTGTTCAGTAAGTTAAGCTTGCAAAGTTATTAAAAAGTCTTTTTCCTCAATAATGTGTTATGAAAATTGTCTGTATAAAAACAGAAACTATAAGTTGATATATTTCAACAATGAAATAGATAGATTATCTTATGTTCGCCGTTTTGGAATTAAAAACATAAGTTTTTCAACAAAAACAAATTACAACATACTCTTGTACATTTTGAATTAAGTTAAACGTATTTTAAACATATAACATCTATGTAATGATATATCTTTCCATGATATATGCTGACATTACTTGAACCAGTACTTTTAGCTTATAATTGAATATTAATCTTGACACATATATCTGACAGCGCCGTAGTATTCGACTTTTGACTCCCATGTTTCTACTGTATGTTTATTTTTTTTATTTTCCCTAGTTTTATTGAACTGTCTCTTTGAACATTTAGCCGGTTCGTATCATGAAGAAAGAACCAATATCAAAATAATGCATAACTATTTCTATGCTATGGACCGTATTTTTTGGCAAAGTGGAAAATCAGTAAAACGATGGAATATAATACACTGTAAGGACTTAGCATTTTTTGACTATATGTTTTTGTTTCAGGATCTATTAATAGTAACGTTGACCAGGTAAGCACCAAGAATCAATAACTTTTTTATGATTCATGTCGAGCTACTTTTCAAAGGTGAAACAAACAATAACATTTAATTTCGCAATGTCTTTGAATTGGCTTAGCTTTGTAGTAGTGACTAGTTTAGATTTAAATCTCATGTGTGTAAAGCTGCCCGATGTAATTTTAGACCCAACTATTGGTATGACCAACCCGTTTTCTATCGTTAGATATAACAATACATCCCTACACAATCATCGACATTTATCATGAACGTTTTGATGACTCTTTAACGTAAAGCCAACCTTAAAATATAGCTTTTGTTTACTTAGGCACGTCCACATTTTTCTGTTGTATCTGCCCTGAATGGCTCGAGTTTATCGTGCATGAAAAGAATTCCTTGTCACATGTGGACAACAACAGTACCAACAGACACTGGACACTGGTAATTATACTATACGCAGGTTTATCGTAGTCGCTTAAATAACAAAATATTGTGTACAGTCAAACTAGGCATAATATCGCCTAAGTACAGTACAATATATGCAATTTGTCTTTTACCATTATCCTGCCAGTCACATTCTCAGTAATACCGTTACTCAGTTTAGGTCAGGATCAAAGGCCAAACAAATCGGCGTCTGATCCGGATTTAAGTGGTTGGAAACTCGAACAACAATTTCACCAAACTTCAACCAAACTTTATCAAAGCAAACAGACTAGAAAATCAACAGACCAATTTTTGCGGCAGAATAATGGTAAATTCTTCATTACTTCAAATATACTTTGTCACAATAGATAACAGTAAGTAAACATTACTTTTAAAGGTAAGTCATATCTCGAAACTTAAAATTTCTTGAAAATAAACTCGTGCTCGAAACTCAGTTTTTACTCACTTTTTAAACATTTTATATTTTAAATAACATAATGTGGATATATTGCAGTATATATAAATGTGTACTTAGAGCATTATTTCAAAGCATATATGCCATGCGTGCTATAAACACAAAGTGCATTCTCAAGTTTATAGCAATGGGCTTAGAGCAGATTATATGAGAAATAGTATAGATAATAAAAACAAAACATTATTGTGGCCGATCATTCCGGAAAAGATTCGTCGAGATTATACACACTCATTGTTTCAAGTGAAGAGGACATGCTGATCTTAAATATTTAAGAAATTAATATGACATTAATATGACGTATCTGCCTTATAAAATATATACAATTAAAATAACTCTGTATCAGGGAAAATTGAAACGTACTGTAAAATAGTACATGAGCTCATGATACTTTTTCACAATAGTTCAAATCAATTTAACATTGATGTTGTGCTTTGTAGCAACCGGAATTACAATAACAACCGGAATTGCAATATTTATTGCAATTCCAGTTGTTATTGCAATTTCGGTTGCTACGGCCAACCAGTTTTGCAATAAAATCTGAATTGCAATAAGTTCTAAAATTATCTTCTTTTATGCAACAATAAAGCCCTTACTAATGCACAATATCATTTTAAATGACGGCATAAAAGTTAAATCATGGACCCTAGACGTAAGATATACACTTAATTTAATTTAGTATAGAAGGCTTTCCCCATTCATATTATAAAATTAGTTAATTTGAAATCTTATTGCAATTCATATTTTATTGCATAACTGGTTAGCTGTTCAACCGGAATTTCAATAACAACTTAATAATAATCTTATAAAAACATATTTATCAGATAATATTTTACATAAACACCGGTTTGATTCTGATCCAGTCAGTTACCGTGACCTTCAACAATACCCTCTTATTAATTGGTTCACCCATTTTTTTTATAAATTAAGGACATTGCCTGAATTATCTACATACTATCTAAATATAAACTAACAATTAAATTGGAACTATTCCGATTATTTATGTACACATTTCAAATAATTTTCCAATTATTTAAATCAAAAGTCAACCCCCAGTAATAGAGGTACATCGCAATACATGACGGATAATTATCCAAATTACAATATATCTTTTGTTTCTGAATAAATGGCAAAACGGTTTGCTAAATGTATCCTTGATTTCTATGAGATATATAGGATTTGACACGATTTGTCATTTGAGATAAGCTGTCTTAGAAAAGTCTAGAAAAATGTTATTAGGCGAGCCTTTAGGGAGCTTGATAACATTTTATTCTATACAAGTTTATATAAAGCCTTTCTCAAATGACAACGATTGCCAGATTCTTTTTTACATAAATCGCATGTTTAATACTAAAACAAGTTAACTGATAACGGAATTAAACTGCAATTAACGTCGTTTATTGTGCCGTCATTTGGTACACTATTGTACGAGGACGCTTGATCTCATGTCTCGTCTTACACATGTGCATTCGTGGAAAAAACGACTGGCATGTGATAAATATGACGTCTATTTTTTAAAGGTTGAAAATACTAGTGCATTTATATACGGTGGCACTGTGGTGACATGTGTATGTTTCTTTAAGGTTAGTATATTGTGGCCACGAGGTAATTAAATACATTAACTTGGGCCCATTCATGACCACCCCCATTGTTCTCCCTTGGTGTGAATGTAACGGTAAACGCATAGGGGACACATGGATTTAGTGTGTAAGTCAGCCAAACATTTCAAGTGAGACCCTGGCATTATAAGGTGCGCAGGTTTAATTCACTGACTGGACACAAACATAATGGCAATTCAGAACTCCTTGACCAATTCAGACACGTGGTCTAGGTCTACGATGTTGGCCTATGTCCCTTTAAAGGAAACAGACGTAAACAACACAAACAGACAAATAACCATTGTCGGAAGTGTGTTCCCCATTTAAAATGCTTCCCTAGGGGCATGCCTCTATTTAGCTTTCCTCAGTGCTGGTATAGTGTCGATGTGGAGGCATGCATGTCTTCAATTTTTGGCGATAACAGATTATTCACGTTTGACTGGCAACATATTTAAGTTGTGGCCACGAGATACCATGTCATGGCCATCAATATACCAAGTTGTGGTCACAAGATGCTATGTCATGGCCACAAGATTCCAAGTCGTTACCACGATATAGTTGGCCGTAAGCATGAAATATTACCCTACACTTTTCACCTCAGTGCAACCGTATTTATACCAATACATTTTGTGTGTTGATTTGTGTGTATGTTTGAACGCCCCTTTTCAACAATTTTGATACAGTGGGATAAACGCTTTTCTTGACCATCTAACGCGTTCGACACTTAACATTTTCAACATGTACACACGGTTTGGTTCCAAATTATTTGATATTTACAGTAATAAGATATTAAAGGCATGGCAAGAATATTGTCATTTTTCATATACTTTGCATTTCGTTTGCGTAATGTTAGCGTTAAAACTGTTATGAATTTAAAAAACATTTACCCCATTGCATTTATACCCCCAGAAATTTTATTTGCAACAATGATCTTCTATCTATTGAGAACAATCACTCATTATGTCAAACAGATTTTAAGATTTGAATATTTCATGAGTTTCTATGGATGACCCCGTTGTGACATTGTCCTTTCACCAAGTGACCTCTTAAAATAGCATGGAACTTTTAATACACATTGAGAGCACTCATCTTGTGAATAACGAAGTATTAACCCAACTTTAAAACGGTCGGTTGAAACTGGTTTTGGATCAAATCTATGAACGAAATCAATAGCAGAAATAATTCAATAACATTTGGGCCTTCCGAAACCCTTATAATTGCAATATTTTTGTTTGCAAAAAGGAGAAGTCCCTGATCAAACGCCACCTCCGATGGCGGCGACTGATCTGTGGCTTCTCTTTTTTGCAATGTCGATTTAGTCAACTATGGCGGTGAAAGGGTTATTGTCAATTGTTGATCAAGGTATTGAGAGTTAAAGAAATTGACAGTGTACCCCTGCGACCTTTAACTTTGATCCAATTACCCAAACCTCTACATGAGTTATTTATTAAATATATTCTATCATCCTATGAAATATGAAGACCGAGAAAAACCAATATGTCCCTTGATCTATCTGGGTGAAGTAAACTGTTGTATGGAATGTGTGACGTTTTCGAATGAACACTGTTTTAACAGATGTTTTTCTTAGTATTTTGACGACATGTGACGTATTTGCTTTTGCCTTGAGGGAGTTAACAAATGTACGACATATGTGTACGTATATTTCACAAATGCGTGAGGAATTCGTACGAAAATTTCCCACATGTGACGAATAGGTATGTGTGAAAGTTATGGTCGATCACACGTACATGAGTATGAAGAAAACCGACAAAATGCTAAATTGGAATGAACGTTATAGTTCTAAGTTACAGTACTGAAATTAATTAAATTGACGGTTTTAACGGTTTCGCTACGGTTCGCTCCAATACAATGGCGGTTAAATAGTGCGTAAAAACAGCTCTAACCTCTCAGAAACCACACAATGTGCTTTATAATCAGTTACAAGCGACGATTTTAAAATTGGCGGGAAAGGTTTAACCCTTTCACCGCCGGAGTCGCCTAAATGCGCCATTGCAAGTAGTACAGTTCCAGATCAGCCGCCACATTTCCAAGGCGGCGTCTGATCAGGGACTTCACTTTTTGCCATATAAATAAGTATTTAAAAGAGGTATCGAAAAGTGTAAGTTATTTCTATATTTATACTGACGAGAAAAAGAAACGCCTCATCGAAATATGGGGTTAATTTCGTTACCAAGTTTGCATTTATGGATAAAAGTCAGAAATGTATATGTACTATGACCACCATATCCAACCAAGTCGCTAAACGTTTCTACAATATTTCGTTTGCAGATAGGCTACGTTCAGGCAGCCCGCGAGTTACGTCAGTACGGCAATATAATTACGTACGTCAACGTCATCTACGTAACAGATTTGTGACATCTACGTAACAGATTTGTGACAGCTGAAAAAACGTCACTTTTAGTGGTAGGTAACCATTTTGACGCCCTATAAGTCGACATACGGAGAGAAAACGACTAAGAAAACGAGGGATTCGATGTCGCATGCCCTACCGTGGTCTAGTGCTTACGCGACGTCATCGTCAACAACGTGTTAATTGGGCCCACAACCATCGCGGTCAAGATTTTAAGCATGATGTGACCATGAAATGCTGTATAATCAATCGTCAATTCTCATAAATGAAAAAACTTGTGAATGTCATCGCTCTTTACCAATTTTTAATAACACTTGATAAAATAGTGTACAAAGAATTTGAATGAGGCGTTTCTTTTTCTCATCAGTGTATAATAGAAATACTTTGTCTAATCTATGTTTCCTGTCCTAAATACATCAAACTTGGCTTACTGATACATCTTAGGTAGTGGGTGTGTCATTTACCAATATTAGACCACTGTGACCTTGCCCTTTGACTCATATAATAAAAAAAAACTTTGTCCAGCCATATCTCTTGAACTTAAACAGCTAATACTATATAGGTCAGTCTTTCTACCCAGTTGTCTGTCTGTGCAACTCAGTCGGGTTTTCAGGGTCTTCCTCCAGAAGTAATTAGCCGGACATCGCGAAATGACTGAAATACTGTCAAGCGTCGTAAAACACAACAAAAAAATTAAAAAAAATTGGTATTTGAGTACATCTTGGTGAGGTGGAGTCTTTGCATACAAGTTTGGACTCAACATGACCTTCACCTTTGACCTCAAATATTTATAATCTTGAGTTTGGACTCAACATGACCTTGACCTTCACCTTTTACCACAAATATACATAATCTGTATGATCTATAACACCAATAGAACTTTGTGATTTCATCTTGGTGATATGAGTACATCTTGGTGAGGCGTATTGCCAGATGCCAGTTTGGACTTTAAACAACTCCTTGTCCCGAGGTTAAAAACTTTTTAATTAAATTCTTTTTAGCACATAAATTAATATTTATAACAATGTGAATTTTTTTTAAATGAGTGATTACCCTGATTTAAATCCAGCATATGGCGGGTGTCTGTGTACCTTGGACACATTCTAGTTCAGATATAATTAATACATCAGAGCTATATGGTGTGTTTTGTTTATGTAAACTACATATTCTGTACTGATTTATATCCTTATATTTGTTTTTCAAATTGAAAATTAAAGAGCTGGTGAACCCCAATCTATTTTTAGCCGCCACAAAATATTGAGGACATTTGTAGATATTTGTGGCAGGAGCAGTGACACTGAGATCTCTGATATATTTTATGTAAGGCCATCACATCATCTTGCAGGACAAGTCTCATAGCTTTAAATAGGATTTTGACTAAATTACGTTCCTTTTTGAATATATAAAATCGGTTTAAAATTTTGCATGCAATGTGCTATGAAGGTTATATCTCGGTAACCACAACAGACAATAGTGTCAAGTGGTCAAATAGTCATAAGGACAGTTCTTGTTGTTTACATGTATTATGACTAATATGTTATTGACTTAGGTGTTTTACTGCAGTCAGGAACATTGTTGTTTTACATCGGTATGAAGATGAGTAATTGTTGTCTATGGGGATGTGAAACTCAATTTTTTTTGTTTAGGTTAAATTTTTCGTGGTATATTTGCTCATTATTGTTGAACCAAAAAATATGCTTTGAGACACTAAACGACCTAAATGTTTATAAAAGCAATAGATTTGATTCATCAAAAAGCAAATAATGGGGTCAACAATAATCGATCATAGTATTTCTTATAAAAATGAAAGCCTTCCGACTGGCTTGCAGTAGGTCAGTGATTCTACCCAGTTGTCCATCGGACTCAGACGGATTTCTGGGGTCTTCCTCCACTAGTAATTAGCCAGGCGTCGTGAAATGACTGAAAAACTGTCGAAGCAGTGTAGAACCCAACAAAAACAAAACAAAACAAAAATGCACATGCTTACTAGAGCAGGAAGATTTTCATTAAAATAATGCACCAGTTATACAGTCATACTCAAAGTTGGCCCCAACTTTTATGTGTTTCGGTTCAGGCACATACTTTGAAACTTTGTGTCCTAGACATTTTTGTGTGTCAGGACACAAAGTTATGTGTCCATGTTATTTCAGGTTTGATGTTTTCTGTGCCTCCCTCATACAGAACTGGTGGAGGGAAGTGTTTAAGCAGAAGCAGAAGAGGAGACAACTGCGAAGAGAGCAACAACAACAACAACAGTTGGGACGTCCCTCAGATCTTGTCATCCAAACTAGACCCCGTAGACTGTTGAGTGTGCAAGAGGCGGCCAGTATTATACAGAGGGCTTGGAGGAGACATATTGTAAGCCTGGACTGCCTCCACCTATTCCTAGATAATGGCTCAATTTCAATATCTAAACACAGTGTTCAGCCTAGGAGAGGCCCTAGTTCCATTGGCCCCTAGAAAATCTAGAGAGCTCATTAAATTCATACAGATGGGCCAAACACAAATTAAATGCAATAAATTTACTGATTCAGTTTTCAGCAAAACATGACAGAATTTTCAATCCTGATAAATATGGCACATTGTACAGATTCTGATTTTAGTGGCAAACTGTAAAGATTCTGATCCTGATGGCAAACTCTAAACTAAAGATCCTGATACCTAAAGATGCAAACTTCCCACCCTAATGGCAAACTAAAGATTCTCATCCTGATAGCAAACTGTAAATATTTTGATATTAATGGCAAACTGTAAAGATCCTGATACCTAAACATGCAAATTCACGTGACTTGTCCCATTTTGACATACTTGTACATTATTTACATGCCTGCTTGTGCATTGTCCATTCATAAAACAAACAATCCCACAGCAGTGGGATTCACGTGATAACTTAAAGCACTATATATACGCTAGAAACCAAGCGGCTAAAATGCTGGTTTAATGTCATCATGTCTGAAGTTAAACAGGTGTTCTAGTCTGCTCTGAAAATAGCGTTGTCCTTCTGACCCTGATGGCAAAGTGTTAAGATTCTGATCCTGATGGCAAAATATTAAGATTCTGATCCTGATGGCAAAATGTTAAGACTGATCCTGATGGCAAAATGTTAAGATTCTGATCCTGATGGCCTGATGGCAAAATGTTAAGATTCTGATCCTGATGGCAAAATGTTAAGATTCTGATCCTGAGGGCAAAATGTTAAGATTCTGATCATGAGGGCAAAATGTTATGATTCTGATCCTGAGGGCAAAGTGTTAAGATTTTAAGCCTGATTTCAAGCTGTAAAGATTATGATCCTTATGGCAAAATGTTGAGATTCTGATCCAAATGGCAAAGTGTACAGATTCTGAACTTATGGGCAAAATAAACAGCTTCTGACCCTGATGGCAATCTATAAAGATTATGATCCTATTGGCAAAGTGTTAAGATTCTGAGCTGATAGGAAGCTGAAAAGATTCTGTAAACTTTCTGATTCTGTTAGCAAACTGTAAATACTTTGATTTTATTAGCAAACTGTACAGATTCTGGACCTGGTGGCAAAATGTAAAACATCTAAACTGATGGCAAACTGTAAAGATTCTGGTCTAGATGGCACACTGTAGAGATTCTAATCCTCACAGAAAAATTCCAAAATAAACTCCAAAATAAATATTTTGATCTTATTGGCAAACTTAAAATATTCTGATCCTGTTAGCAAACTAAAGATTCTGAGCTTGGTAGAAAACTACACAAACTGCTAAACCTGATGGCAAACTAGATTCTGATAACAAACATCAAATATTCTGATCCTATGCAAGCTGTGAAAAATCTAAACCTGATGCCAAACTGTTAAGATTCTGATCCAAATGGCAAAGTGTAAAGATTCTGATCTTAATAGCAAAGTTTAAATATTCTGATCTTGATGGCAAAGTGTAAATATTCTGATCCTGATGGCAAAGTGTAAATATTCTGATCTTGATGGCAAAGTGTAAACATTCTGATCCTGATGGCAAACTTGAAAGATTATGAGCCTGATGGCAAAAAATAAATATTCTCATCCTGATGACAAACCGTTAAGATTCTGATCCTGATGACTAAGTGTAATGATTCTGAGTCTGGTGGCAAACTGTTAAGCTTCTGATCCTGATGGCAAATGGTTACAATCTTAATCATGGTGGCAAAATTAAAATTTTATCCGAATGGCAATCTCTAAAGATTCTGGTCCAAATGGCGAGTTTCCAATATTTCGGTTGATATGAGTAATAGTTTGCACTGATGACTATAAGCTAAAAATATTTATTTATGATGTTGAAATGAACTTTACTTGTTGTACGCTAGTGGCAGATTTATCTTTCCATGCAGGACTTACGATCAGAGTTTGGATCCAGATTTTGGATACCAATAGTTGGACATTAAGATTCTATTTCTGAAAAAAACACCAGGGAGTTGTACTTTCCAAATCATTTGAGATGATTAATTAGCACACAAGAAAAACTTATCATTCAAAAATTTAAATGATAAATATGAGCCTAGACATTGGATAAAATAATACTTATTGACATGCAAATATTGTAGACGTAAATCAATCACTACATGACTAACACAGCACCTGATTAGGGTTAACACTGTATGGACTGGCTTGGAGACTGCACTGTTGGCAATTTCATTAAGTGTGATTTTCTCTTGGCATGAGGGCTCATATTTATCACAGATTACAATGTGATATTTGTGAGACAACCTGTGAAAACAGGTGATATGAAGGTCAGAGCTTCTGATAATGTGCATATTTCAAATGCTTAAATCCATATGTCTCCACTAGTCCAGTAAAATTATCATTTGACCTCGCCATTATTTGCATAGAAATGATTTTTTTAAGGGTTGCTCATATTTAAAATCTGCCCTAATCCAGATTTTGAAATTCGGGGTTAAATGTGAAAAAAATTGGGTTATTTTTTTGATTATTTTTTTAAGAACTTGTAACATCTCAATGAGCATTATGAGCATTGTTCTATTTTCCAAAATGTTTTCAATAGTCATGTGCTGCAGAGGTGTCAAAAGGTGTAGATCTATGGATTAACAGTTATTTGAATTGAATCTGTACAAAATCTTGCATAAGTATTTCATTTGTTTTCTCGACTGATTATAAAACATGCCATTAAGAAAAATGAAATGTTTTTAACTGTATTTAGATCTTATTCACAAGTACTCTTTTGTTTCACTTTGAAAAAGTAGCAATTTCAAAATGATTTCAAAGAAAAGATCCTTTGGTGACCTACCAAAGTTGTTCAAGGTATGATGATATGTCAAAGGGGCAGGAGCAGGGCCAGTTTTCCTTGTATACTGTATGCAATGATTATTTGTACTGGTTCTTTTGTTACCCTTTAATCAGGTGAGCGCTATAGGACCATCATAGTCCTTTTGTTATATCTAAAATCTAAGTTTAAGGAAAAAGGCAAATCTTATATGCAGTTTTGAATGTTGAACAAACAGACCTATCGGTCTGATTATATGTCTTCACAAGTTTGATTGGTCTCATATGACAATGTTTGTATGAATACATATATATAAGATATTTCAAACGCTTTAATATTTAGGCTATTAGCATAAAAACTATGGTAAGCATCCATTTCAAACATAATTACCAATATTAAATATCAAAAGTGTTATCATAAATACAACTTGATTTGAAGAGATAACACTGATTGTTTTAAAGACGATTTCTACAGTTTTTTTCCTTCCATAGAATTTTTTTGTTTTCACATATTTCATTTAAAATGTA
>JAULCE010148980.1:0-11964 GCA_032359355.1 Macoma nasuta | reverse complement strand
GAGTATAATACAGTATTCGTACTGCAAACACAGAGCTACCAACATCATCAGCTGGGAACCATACATCTTCGAGAATTTCGCCCCTTTAATCCCAGAACACTCTAGTATGGTGGGGCTACAGTGGTGATTAGCCACTGCACGTCGGCAGCTAGCTCCAGCTCTAATTGCCTCGACGGAGCCAAATCCAGTTTGAGACCTTCTCCGCAGCACTGCTCACAGCCTAGATTGCTTGCTTTCGTTCTCTTCCAGAAATTCTAAGAGCTGTGAGCATCTTCATCACCGATTTGGCAGGGAAACCTCTGCATCCTACTTCCACTGGGAAAAGCCAAGCATTCCATCCCTTTTGCCTGCAATAATATATCAGTTGCGCATTTTTCTTCGCCTTCGTCTCATATGCCTCCTCACACCTCTCTTCCCACGGGACAGTGAGTTCAATCGCAATGCTTTTCTTGCCTTGATTAGAACATACCACAATATCAGATCGCAGGGTAGTGTGAACCACTTCTGGGAAGTGCAATTTCTTCTCTAGATCTACCCTCATCTCCCATGATTGTGAGGTTCCAGGAGTTCCTGTTCTTTGCGATGGTACTGACACTTAATGCTTCTTTCTCCTTTCATGGTCAATGCTTTCTGCCAGTTGACGCAACACCCTGTCGTGGCACCATCTGTACCTTCCTTGTGCCAGGGCTACATGGCATGGAGAAAGTATGTGGTCAGTGGGCATGCTGGATCTTCTATCAACTTCCTGCGGTGCAAGTTTGCTATGGTTGGTAGCACATCATACACACTCCTAAGTAGGAAACTAACTCTGACAGGCTTCAAGTGCCACATCTGTGTCTACGTTAGCTTTTGCTCAGGTACAGGCCAACGTGTGTTCTGCCTTGCATTCCCATCTGAACCATCTTAGCAGATCTGGTGTTCTCTTCTCCCTTCCTGATCTCTTGCTGTATCATTGTCCTCCGTGTCAGCAATTGACCAGCTTTCACGACTTTCCATTTCAAGCCCTTGCCTCCCTGTATAAGTGGTTCCAAGTATGTATTGGTGTACCAGCCTGCTCTGTGCAGCCTCTACCGCTTGGCTGACAGACCACTTCCTCCCTGTTATCAGTTCAATGCCCGCATTGCTGATGCACTCATCTGGAGATCCTTTGAGTGTCAGAAGTAGTCTTGCTTTTTGCCACCTTGAACTCTTCCACTAAACATTAAATGGGCAATTGGAGCTTTCCTTAAGAGGTATACAGACCAAGTCCAGTGAAACTTGGCGATAACCATAGCCAGCGTCGCAAGTGCTTACTGATGATTCGCTCCAACCCTTCCACTGCTGTTGTTGGGACCTCATACAGCATTAGAGGCCAAATCAGTCTTGGCAGCAGGCTATGCTGGTACATCCACACCTTAAACTTCCCAGGAAGCAATGTTCTGTCTATCTTCTTCAGTCCCAGGTCAACCTGTTCTTTCAGCTTGGTAACTGCTTCCTTGTCCTTAAGGCTAGCGTCAAACCACTTGCCAAGGCATTTGATAGGATTGTCAACTATGCTTGGAATAGCTTCCCCTTGGACAGTAAGTGGAAACTTGGTAGTAACACATCCTTTTTTGATCACCAAACATCTAGACTTCTTTGGCTTGAACTTCATCATAGCCCAAGTCACTGTCTCATCAAGGGACGAGAGAATCCACCTTGCCTGTATGTGACACTGGGTTGTGACTGTAATGTCATCCATTATATATTATATTAAAAAGGTTTATTTATATTCGAATGATGTGATGCTTGACATAAATATTCACGAAGGGTAGTATGCGGAAGCCAGCTTTACAATACGGTCAAACATGTAATGAACGGCCATTCATAAGGCGCCTCATGCACAACGAGTCCACTGAAATGCTAATTGAACTCTAATAAACAAAGGCAAGCAAAAACAAAAACAAAAACACCTCGTCACATGACATTGGCAAATAATTTTTTATTTTATTTCATCAATATGTAGATAAAAACACATTTGATAATAACACATTTTAACTTAGCTTAGTTAAACTAAGGTCGACGGGAAACAATATAGTACACACTCGTTTTCTTCCATGCTCATCTAAGATGACGCTTATACACGTTCAACACGACTACCTCACTTTATTATCGACACTATCCACCTATCTTATCGAGTACCAAGAGCGCCATGCTGGGCCTTCACTAAACTACTCGAGATGAGACCTTGCTCAATCTCAAAATTTCAGCTACACATATTGATCCTAATTATATTTCCATTGCACATTTTGTTTTCACTGTCAGTCAAATGTTATTGCCGTTGCAATAAAACATTAAAATGGTGAAATTTTCAAATGAGTCCGATCTCATCGCGAGAAATTTAGTGAAAATCCGTGCGTATTCTAAATGCAAAAGTAATTATTTCTTCACTAAATTATGGTTTAACCACTCGCAGAATCGTTTTGAATGGTAAAGAAGTATAGGTATTAAGAGAGAATGTTTCATGCATGCATCTCTGATCGTATCGATAGTTTTTCTTGATCGAGTAAAGAGACATGTTCCTATTCAACGATGTTTATTCTGAAGACTTCTTGATGTTTTCTTGCACTTGAACACGGTTTCTAGTGGAAGAATTATGCATCATAGTCATACACGTGCCAGAAGTTCTATAACAAAATAGTCACGAGGTTCTTACTCTTTGACAGTTATACAACAATGCATAGCATCTGTAAAATAAACCCAAACGGGATAGTAGACTAGTCCAATTATTGGCAGTGATAGGGTCAATGGAAATACATTGGAATTGAAATAGATATAAGATGAACTAACTTGCCAATTCTATATACATACGCACACCACTTTCGTGTACGCATTTAATCTTGTATTCCATTTGCAATCCCAGCTACTTAAAAACCTAGATAAATTTTAACAAGAAACATAACAATGACTATACTTAAGACTATTCTGAAAACACATGTGTACACAGGGAAAACAATCACAGTCGTTTGAGTCATCACCCGTTGGTGCTTCCCTATACTATTTTACCTTCAATGGTTGAATTAGAAATAAACTTGGACCAATAATCGTTTGAAATAGAAATAAAGCTTAAGTGTGAAGTGAGCATTCCCCGGTTTTACTGAACTATATGTGTAAATTAGCACGGATCACTGTGTGCCGTTGACTACAGCGGTTCTCCTACATAACGGCTCGTCTTAATTTACATAGTGACAGTTCAATAGAACCAGGAACTATATGTAGAAGTCTTGTTTTTAAGTAATCAATTCTTTAAGTTCTAATGTATACAAAGTCGCAGCACACGGGCGATTACTCTTCCAGTATTGGCTACACTACATCATCTTACTCTTCAGTGATAAGAACAGCTAGGTCGATTATTAGTATATTCTGATATTTATATAATACACCTATGCTCTGTCCAATCATGCTCATACCATTCAAATAAAAGCATAAACACACTGTAATGCTTTCTGTCAAGCCCCAACTTATCTTCAACCTTTTACTTCACATATATACGCATATTTACGCCTTAGCAAGCAATGTAGATGTATGTGGTATGATTTGGGCCGGTACTGTGTGCCCATTGAATCCGTTAGGCCTGAGTTACTTATTTGCACTGTAAAAGAAAGGCAACTACTTTCTTAATATAATAAAATATTTGATTTTAAGGAGTGGGCGGAACTTAACATAAATATTCATGGAGTTAAGAATTAAATCCTTCCTGTCTGGTCAAATACTATCCATTGTAACATGCAAAAACAAATATCACTCACAGTGCCCAGTTGGAATCACCATGAAGCACAGTGTTGCTTGGTAGTTGCAATTTCGCAAACATCAAATTTTAAATTTCCGACGATCTCACAATTGGGACTATTGGGAACCAGCTCAACTCTGACCTGGTCCCGAAATTGTTGCGAATGGGTGATCAGTCATTGAAAAGAAAACCTCACACAATTTACCCTTTACCTGATATATACACCTTTTTACACCTATGTAGCAAATTACTTTTGAAAACATTGCGGGAAAATTTCCACAATATATGGAAATTATCAGTATTTTTGGTTTCATTTCTTGTAGATACTCTTCCTTTCCACCATAATCTAACACTGTGGATGAGACAAAAATATCATCTATCACGAAGTAATAGGTTGAGGATTTTGCCACACTTGACATCCCAAAATATCTGTATAAGAAAATCATCGATAATAATAGTTTTATTTAAATCTATAGAAAATATTATATTCTTTTTCTCCATAAAACTCTGTCTAATGACCACCAGGTACAATGGCCTCACCTAGGCGATTCTACTGGGTGGTCGCCAGATAAAATTTGCAGAGCGACAATGAAAATAATTTATTATCATTAGATTTCCGAAATACAAGTTGACAACCCTTTAATATCTTCGTATCTTTAAACCTTTACTTCATTGATATAAAGTGTAAGTGTAAGCACCTTGGCCTTTTTATTAATAATGTTATTAATAATTTTATTATATAAAGCATGTAGATAAACATATTTGTCTATGGCAAATAGGTTAGACCCAAGTCCAACAGAATCATATGCAGCTTTTTGATCTGGTTCTCCACTGTTTGCATAAAGCGTAACTATGGAGTAAAGACTTAAGAAATACACATATATGTATAATATTTAGTATAGTCTACCCTACAATACGTTTCTTCCATTCTCAAAATATATTAAACTATATTATCCACCCTACCGCCAACGACTAGATAATAAAGTACATTGAATTTTAAAAACATACAGTCAAACAATTGTTAAGAAACCATTCAAATTGCGATGAATTTGTTGTCTTGTAGACAGGTTGTCGCTTAATGCAGCACGGGAGTAATACAGAAAGCTCATTCAAGAGCTTTCTGCATTACTTTCGTTCCGCATTAAGCGATGACCTGTCGAAATTAACATCCAATCTTAATCAAATGGCCGCTCAATACAGGTTCCACTGTAATACCCGATGTGTCTTTACTCAATTATATTTATTTCTTCAAAAAAGTAAACCAGTGGATCTCCTAAACTCAACACTGAAGATTTACTAAAACTAGACCTACTAGTTTATATATTATCGCAATAACACAACATTATATATACAAAGACTTGACACAGAGTTTCTAATGCTGAAAACACAACATAAAAAATGACGTGCATTTATTCAATGCCGGAAGTAATTTCATCATATCAGGATAGTTTCTTCATATGTTGTACCATTCAAAAACCGTTTCACTAGAGTGTAGAAAATAAATTTAACTATTTTTATTTTTACATCAAACGTATATCAAGTCAATACTTAATTCCAATAGCATACTTTAAACTCAGGACAAAGACCTTTTACTAACAATTAATTTATTTCCCAAGTCAACTCAGTCTTATTGTATACTGTTATATACTTGGGTGAAAAAGGTATGTCTACGTCTATGTCATGAAATACCATTTTATTATTATTATTATTATTATCATTATTACAATCAGAACTGTTCTGAAGTCCATTTACAAACGCCGTCCTCATGTCAATAAATATAGTACAAACACGCCTCTAATTCCATTTCCCTACAAACAGCTCAGTTTACAAGTCCATTTTCATCTAATCAGCCCAGTTCATACCCCCTCCCCTATCTGTAAAACTATTAACTAGAATCTCCAATTCCATGTATTCCCTACCAACTCAATTCCCACGTCCATTTACATTTAACATACTCATCAGGAAGTTGGTTAAATCCGTTTAAATACTATCCTTGGAAATCAATCAGTTGAACCTCTAATCTCGAACTCGCTTTAAGCCGAATTCATGATTTAATGGAAACTAAAAACCGACTTAAAACATAAACTTCGGCTGTGTGGATAGTGTCAATGTTTAGAGGACTATATTTATAAGTTCATTTTATGAAGTTCGAAATAGATCGAAAAACGGATACTATGAAATTATAAAAAAAGTCCCATTCGACATTACGAGTTTAAACTGTTTGACTTAACCACTACTATCGTTATCATAAATGTCATTTGAAAGTGCCTGTTTGAATAGTAACGAAATGAAATCGTAAAATATCAATGTTATGACGAAATTCATTATCACACATAAGACGCATTCTGCTCTTGTATTATGCAGTCAACTCGCTCAACCCACTAATTTCACAACCACTTTAAACAACATGCACTCATCATAGATAGTCTACGTTACAACAGTGTCACCAGGATTTAATGTAACAATATATAGTCGATGTTCTTCTTACGTGGTTTTAAAAGACGACCGACGATGTATGCTACGTCAGCGCAATTTACCAAAGTGGCAGTTATGGGTTTTCTGACGAACATCGATGAACATTTCCAAAACATGTATGTGCCAATTCGCCAAAACGGCGCTTATATTATTTTAGAAGAAAATAAACGATATGGCAACATCGAGCATTATACAAATTCTGCAGATCTTCGAGTTGAACCAGAGTTTGAGATCGTTCGCGATCAGATAGGTCAAATTCGAGAACAAGACCAGATTTGATCAATCAGATGCTTGGGAATCATCTGATACTCAATGCCGAACGTTTACCAAGCACACGACCTAATATGGCAACACGCCTTCGTATTTGGAGAACGGTGGCGGATCAGGATTTATACCAGCATGGGCTGCGACTAGTACCCGGATCAAGCCGTAAATCAATATTTCTATAAGCGTCCTGAACCCACCCGACCCCACCCGCGCACTTTCCTTTCCAACAATAACTAACGTTCAGCCACTGCTGTTGCAGCTTTTGTCAAACTATTGCACGTCGACGCCACAGCACCCAACGCTGGATCTGATTTGTTACACAAACGGTTGCGCATGCAGTATATTATATTCTTATCAAATACTTACAGAATGGGATTGGGATGAACGCTATATTTTACCGTTTTAAAAAATAAGAAAATTCACAAAATCTCCAAAGTAGGTTAACGAGAAACAAAATGCAAATACTATCAAAACAAGAAGACCATGATTGTCCCATATCACGCACCTGATTAAACAGTCACAAAAGAACCAATGCAAATAACATTTGCATATGTATAAGAAAACTGGCCACGTTCCTGGTTACCATACCTTTGACATAATTATAGTAAATTTGGTAGAGGGCCACCAAAGGATAATTTCTGGAAATCATTTTGAAATTGGACCGTTAGTTTTGGAGGAGATTTTTGAATTTTTCACTATATTATATTATAGGGAAAACTAGCCCCGCCCCTATGACATATCATCATTCTATCATCGAACAACTTTGGTAGAGATTCACCCAATGTCAGTGAAATTACTTGAATGAAAGAGGACCAATGTTTTTGAGAATATTTTTAGAACAATTAGCCACGTCCCTGGCGGACAAGTAATTATTTCATTTAATCATTCCTTCAACACTTTTGTTAAATCATGAATAATTTCTAGGAAAATTGTTTGGAAATTTAACTAGCAGTTTTGAGGAAGAATATATTAAAAGTTTCTATAGCCGTAGAAGGAAAGCTCATGCCTCTGATAACCACCAAAGATAATTTCTGTAAAATTAATTTGAAATTGAGCCACCGTTTTAGGAGGAGAAGATTTTTAAAGTGTTCTATAAAGCAGAAGAAGGAAAACTGGCACCGCAAAATTTCTATACGGCTATAAAAGGAAAACTGGCCCGCCCGTTGCGGCCATGTTCTTTTTAAATATCATCATTCTTTGAACACTTTTGGTAGAAGTCCATCCAATCATCATTTCTAAGAAATTAATTTGCAATTTAACAGGAAGTTTTAGTGAAGATTTTTTAAAGTTGTCTATATAGTCAAAAAGGGCGGCCATGTTTATGACATATCATTCTTTAAACAACTTTGATACAGGTTCACACAAGGATCATTTCTATGAAATTATTTGAAATTGGACAAATGATTTTGGAGAAGAAGATAATTTTTAAAGATTTTCACAGTCGTTGCCATGGCAACCAGAGTTCTTTATAGATTGGAATTATCTTGACAATATGTATAGGGGGCCATCCAAGGAATAGTCCAGCCAAGTTTGATGCTGTTTATGGACGTCACGACGCACGACATAATCCGGACTAAGACCGATCCCAATAGCTTACAACAATAGCAGACTCAGGTGAGCTAAACACATGCACACTTTCTGGTTTGTTTTGGAAAAAAAATGTATCTATACGTTTCAAACAGTTTGGGGTTACTCGGCGGCTGATCTTGATATGTATGCATAGGCTTTCAATGCTCGGTGATTGACACTTCTTCTGGAGAAGGAATAGCGATACTGCCAATCTATATTTATTGTAGACCTTATTATACGCGCAGCATTCTTTATATGTCTACACTGTTAACGAAGTCGTTTTATTTTTGCCGTAACTACATTGTGATGGCAATAAACATCCAAATCCTATAAATTTTTAACCATTAACCACTTCTTATAATCGGCCAGCGTCAAGTGCAAAAGGACACCCGATAAATACCATGGTGGAGTCCACACAATACAAGACCGAAGTAGGTACGGCTCTCCTATGATTTTTTTCTGAAAATTGATTTCGATGTTTTATACGTGAGTTCGAGCATCTGGGCCTTCCGGCATTAATCCATACCCATCAACACCGATTACTTTCACGACGTAGTGCGGTTAATTCGTCTGTCCAATACGGTTTTAAATGATGTCGGAACGATGCCTTTGGAATGAATTTATCCGAGGCGTCCAGTAGGCTCTTGACCAGAGAAACACGGACATTCTCAATATCTGATATTGTTTCAATATCATGTTGTAATATATTTATTAAACTTTCATTATTGGTTAGAAATAGCTCATAACTTTAAAGACTGTCGGCTGAAGCGTTTTCCCATTTAAGTCTTTTATCACATATATGCCGAGCCGCTGACGAAAATTCCGGAATATTTAAGGTACATCTAGTACGGAAGCGGCTGGTTCCCGGTACTCTTTGTTTACTTTGTCTCAACGTAATCGGGGAGACTGATACCAGCGACCTCCGGCATCAACCTACCTTAATGAACAAAGCATAGGTCTGTGGTTTGACACATTTAAGTCATGGTCGTCAGCGATCTCGCAAAATGTGAGGTGATCTAAAATGTCACGCGGAATCATTCATTACATGATCATTAAAGGACTCGCTCTTACCATTATATGAGACAAAAGTAGACTTGGCCCGGAACACTTGTCAAGTGTCTGTACTGAGACAAGATTGTGATCAACCATTAAGTTATTTAACAAACTACTTCTGTCATTGGTCACTTTTTGAAAAGTAGATGAGTTCAAATGCGCGTTCAAGTCACCCATGGGAATGACGATGCCTTTTTTTGGAGTAAATATGTAAGAGTTCAGATTGTTTATCAATATTCTCATTAAAAGCTTTTAGTGGATGGTTACTGCTAGGTAAGTATACTTGAAACATGTAGATATAATAAGCCCTTGTCAATTCTATTTGAACTCCTAAAATTCTGTCGTCGTCTATGTTCAACGGTACGACCCTGGCATTAACATCCAAATCCTATACATTTTTAACCATTAACCACTTCTTATAATCGGCCAGCGTCAAGTGCAAAAGGACACCCGATACATACCATGCAGACCTAAAACATTGTTGCGCATTCAAAGCACTCCTGGTCATTGTATAACCGAGATCCAGATAATTGAACGTAAGTAAAGAAAATTCTTTGAACAAAGTATCATTTCTCTGAAATGATTTTGAAATTGGAAAAGTAGTTTAAGTCAATTTCCATCCAGTAGTTTCAGGGTGTCGTTTAAAGAAAGCGGTGAACCCACGTCACGACACACGACGTACGCCAGGACGGAGACCGATCGCAATAGCTCATCTGAGCCTACTCAGGGGAGCTTAAAATTGCACGATTCCTGTTGATGAGTTCCATGTCCCGCTTTCACTAGAGTTGAGATCTTGCTTTATAAAAATAATCAAATTCAGATATCGACTTTATTTTATTTTAGTGCCTTTGAGTTGAAATGTTGACTGCCAATAAAATGGAAATTTTCACTGGTAGTCAAACATTTAGTGCAAAGGCATTAAAATTGAATGAGAAATCCATTGGGGAAATTTAGTTAAAAGTTATGAGTTACACATAATTATCATTTGGCTTCCCATTCTCTAACAGAACCTCGTCTCTTTCGTACGACAAAGAAAATAAATTCACAAATGTATGACAACATCTAACTACATTCAGTTAAGACCAATCTCCACCTGAAGCTCCAGAACATCTAGCATGTTCACGGAGCTTATCTTGTCCCCTTTCAACATCTTCTGCACCTTCTCATTCTTTTGTTTGTACTGCGGCTCCCTGTCCTGAATCAGTACGTTAGCCATCAAGAAGTCTAGCGCCTGCAGCTTCACGTGATTGCACTGGTCAAGCAGCGCCGTGACGCGCTTGTTTCTAACATGTCTAGCTTTCTCATCTTCGAATTCATGTGTCTTAGCACGAGCGGTCGCTTCTATCTCCTCAACAAGGTCTATAAGCGAGATCCCTTTCTTAGTTTTCACGGGAACGTTTTTCGTCTCGTCATAGCCTTTTATAACGTTATCTCGCGTTTGTATAAACACTTTACGATCACGATCGAGATTAATATTTTCTTTTTCCTGTTCAATTACGTCATCGTCTTTTGTACTTTCAACCGACACAGTGTTTGTTTGGACTTTAGTGGGATACGAATCTGGTTTACTCACATAAGGCTTTGGGGACTTAAAGGGTGACTTCTCGGCCTCAGTTTTGGGTAAGTTTTGTACTGTCTTCGTGTTTTCACTTGTCGTTGCCCTTGGCGACGAACTATTTGAACGAACAGTCTGAAGCTCGATATAAGTCTTTTCACCGTCCTGACACACGTTTTGGGACATTTTCTCCTGACTAGATTCTGATTCTGCCGTCTGTGAAGGTTGCTGTTCATTTACGCAACCCTCTGGCGATTGCTTCATCAATTTCAGTCCCCATCCGAATATGTCTCTCTTTTTTAAACCAGAGATCATTTTGTCCCGAGCCTCCGGGTAACTGTTCAGTAGAGACAGTTGAGACTTTGTGAGGTCCTCCGCCATATTTGTGAAATACACGGATGAGGGTTCCGAGACAGGAGGCATGGTCCAGGAATCCTCGTTTTTAGCGTGCGACGAAGATTGTCCATTTGTGTTTACGTGACTAGATATATCATCAGATGGTTTTTCACACTGATATTGTTCCGTTTCAACAGGCTTCTCATGGGACAAATCATCGGATTCATACTGTAACATATGGATTTTTCGTTTTTTCACCGGATCCATTTGAGGAGTCTTGAACTCTTGGTCTGACGACGAACCTGAAGCGGAATCGGAGCTATCGCAGTCCCGATCCAGCTCACCAAGCACGGCTCTACTGTCATACGGCCGCCAAAGATTTTTACGCTTCTTTGGCAACGTGCATCCTTCAAACGAGGACGTCTCAACATTTCTGACGTTATCAACGAAGGATGACGTGTTTGTGCATAACGTAGGTGAAGCCGCCGACGAGCGACTGGCGTTACCCGAAGATGAAGGGGAAAATTCCTCACGTGAGGTGTGAGGCGTACTTTGAACACTGGAGGAATCGCACGCGTCACCCGTGTACTGAACACGGTTGGCATACAGTCCGTATTGGTAGTCTAAGTTCGAAGGTAGAGACATTTGTCTTTCCATTTGTTTCGTATTGGGCACGCTCTTCAAAATGTCATCAAAATCGGTGCGTCTGACGGTGAGGTCCAAAGGTGTTTCCGGTGGTGTTACGGTAAACAACGGCGGGTTGTCACTGGACATTATACACCGGGTTCTATTAGGAAGGGCACCGACGATTCCAAGTCTGAAATCAAACAACACGCAAGACTCAGTACAGTCGGACCTCGTCATCCCGAACTCGGTTAAGACGAACTCATCATTTAATCGTAACTAAAATCTGAACCAAAACCTAGATCGTTTGCTTTGTAGATACGTGTCAAAGACCCCC
>JAULCE010148869.1:0-11965 GCA_032359355.1 Macoma nasuta | reverse complement strand
CTGGGGCTACACTGTTTGCTATGTCCGAGGGCCCCTTTTCGCGTGACGTTGCCCATATATGAATAGATATAAATCATTCATTTGATCAATAGTAAAACGTTTTGTAAGGTTAAGTATCAAGCAAAGAGTTGCCTTACTGAACGAAAGCGCCAGCGAGATTTGGGCCAAGGTCGCAAGACGGCAGATAATGAGTACAAAAGCGATTCCAGGGACCAAGCCGGGAATAGCTTTTGTATTCATTGTCTGTCATTTTGTTTTTATTGTAGTTTGGAAAAAACAATTTCTTTTTTAAAAACAAAACAAGCCGTCCAATAGCCATGGCGAACGCCAAATGTCACGTGAAAACTGTTTCTTAACCTTCGCCTCTGTTGAACGCAAGGCAGGTCCACAGCAAGCTCGGGTTATTTCTACTATACGCTTATGCTTAGCTACATTTGGCTGGTCTAGCAATTTGAATAAGTCTTCAGGAATTGAATGTTCAGAGTAACACAGTAAATCGATTCCGACGTTACAAACCTGTTGCGTTAATGACGTTGAAGTATAACATTAGCCTGGCGTATGCTTGTCAGACGCGTCGCACCGGAACGAGGAAGGTCTGCAACTCTTCCTGTAACGTTCACACGCTCAACTAACCTCGATATTGATGATCTGGTTGCATTGTAACTGCCGTTTGTGAAAGTCCTGCAACCAAAAGTCCAAATCTTTGATTTCTTTCTTCCAAATTTAGTAAAGGCATTTTAAACAGAACAATTAACCCACAAAATGCATAACTTTTGTGCAACAAACCATTGCAGTTATCTAAAACATCAAACTTTATATCGAATTACCACGTAATCAAACTGCACGATGCGCACGAGAACATTGTGCAACGCTGCTCAGATGATTGGAAGTGGTTAAACGAGTACAAAAAAAATCGATATTACATGAAAGGTATACAAATATTTGTTGCGTTTCTTTTTTTGTCAGTTTATATATTCTGTTGAAATGGGATATTGGTGTATTTGGCAGTCTTCATAAGCCAATAACTTGGTCCGTCTCTTTTTTCTGCTAGCGCAATATTCTCATCTTTTTGACGTAGTCGCCAAGAAAATATAATAAACACGTAAGCAAACACCTACAAGGATGATTAATGGTCCGTATGAAATAACAAACAAACGACTGGGGAATAAGAAAGCAACTCACTATCCGGAATAGTTTATTGAAGGTTCCCATATAATCAACATCAATTTCGGGGATTTGGGATATATATTGGGAAACATTTGAGCCACTGAATGGGGAAATGTTTTCTTCAGCCGACTGTTGGCCTCTCTGTAGCAAACGACTATTGAAAATTGTAGCAAATGCTCAATTTCTTACATTTTTTCTCTCAAAACAATTAAATACATAATTTTCTTTTGCCTAGATATTCATTAATTTTAATAGATTCTGTCATTGTGGATAAGTCCAAAACAGCTTGTAGAGAAAATGTTTAATGTGTAAATAGAGGAGCTCACGTTCGTGGTCATGTTATATTGAATATATAAAACTCGTTGTGAAAAACTGTACAAAACGAAGCTCTGCTGAGCTCGAGAATTGAAGTGTAAGGAGAGACAATTAGCGATTGTTTGAAGTCTATAGAAAATAAACCATTTGAATTTTGTGTCAGATATACAGACATGTTTGAAAGGGATTTTTTAAGAATTGTAGAAAGGATAATGAAAATGATTAAATATATCGAAGCAACTTTCTCTGTACAATGAATGTGCTTCAATTGTAGATCCGTCTCGAATGATATATTTGACTTGGATTCGTGAGAAGGCGGATTGACATTACGACTTTTTATTCCATTAAAAGAAAAAATGTTACCAATTTGATGGAATGTATCCTAGTGTACTTAATGCCAAAAGTAACAAAAAAGTCAGAAGCGTATATGATTAGATCTCGTTTTAGGTAATGTCCGCGCAGTTTCAATTAGGGGATTTCTACCTTAGATGAAAACGTAAAAGCTTTGTTTCTCAAGAATCCTATTTCTGAATAATAGACATATACCTAGATGAAAATGTATTAGTAGTTATCTGATTATAACTTCAAGAAAAGTGTTTGAAGTGTCATTCAACGATAAAAAGTGGCTTATACTGTAGAGATTGCTTACTTCATTTTTAGATAACGTTTGAGACACTATCGTCTGAAAGTTAAACAGCCTCAATCCCGATAAGGCACCGAGTGATTAAGCGTCTGTCCGGATCCAAGCTGTGATGATTGCGATCAGCAGGATGATACATTGAAGACGAAAGCTAATTTAATTATTTTCGTATTACTATCAGCCGCTTTGGCGAATTAACGAACTTTAATCTGACAGCTGAAATGCGCTCTTGAAAGCAACATGATGCAATGAACATTTAACGTGATTTATATCTTTATAGTATCACAAGGGTATGGTTTCAGGCAATATATATATAAGATTATTACCCACACTGATCTACTCAACTATACGAAATTTAATTTGCATATTATGAAAGAAATAAACTTAGACACAACTGACCTCACACAATTACTGAGTCAATACATGTATGCTAATACAAGGATTTCAGATAAGCGTGTTTATCTTATTTATGCTTCGGTCTGTTTTGATAATTATTTACCAAACCCTATGTTAGAAAGACTATTCTAATTGATGGTCAAACAAAGGGTTTGTTAGAGAAATTATGATTTTTTTAGAATTTGCAATACTCACCTTATCTATGACCAAGCTAGTTTGATATACAAAAATAAGGCATACAATCATTTTGTGATACCATAATATTATGATTTTCGATTACAGCATTGAGACGCAAGGCCATATGCTGATTTTTCAGACATGTAGTGAACGTAATAATATAATACGGTTTGAAACAAAAATGATAGTTATTGTAAGATAGGCAAACTTTATAAAAGCAATCAAAATTATATCAAACAGATTATACTTATGGTGTCTTAAATTGTATTCTTGTTTGAGTCATCTACATAATAAGTTGCTTTACTTATCAAGATGTTATCTCAGTGACAATTTGTATTTTTCCAAATCTTAAGCGTATCAGGTTAGTGTTTAAAAGATGTAAGTTTAAGCAACGGACACCATATCTTAACAAGTTTATAGCCAATAAATATGCTGACTCCTGTTCTAGGTCGTTTCATCGGCCACTCATAGCATTACCACATCATATATTGTTAACACCTACGACGCTACCACGTATCATATAGTGTTGATACTCACTACGCTACCACATCATGTAATGTTGACACTATTTCCGCTACCACGTATCATATATGGTTGACACTCATTGTGCTACCACATCATATAGTGTTGACACTCATTTAGCTACCACGTATCATATATGGTTGACACTCATTTCACTACCACATCATATAATACTGACTATCTTTGCGCTAGCATGTATCATAAAGTATTGACACTCATTGCGCTACCACGTATCATATATGATTGACACTCATTACGCTACCACATCATATAATGTTGACACTCATTGCGTCACCACGTATATATTGCTAACACCTATTGTGCTACCATATATTGTTGACACTCATTGCGCTTCCACATCACATAATGTTGGCAATCATTGCATTATTACATCATATATTGTTGACACCTATTGCACTACCATGTATCATATATTGTTGACACACATTGCGCCACTACTTATCACACATTGTTGAAACTCATTACGCTACCACATCAAATAATGTTGGCACTCAATGTGTTACCATATCATGTATTGTTGACACTCAATGCGATACCACATCATTTATTGCTGACACTCAAAGCGCTACTACTTCATTAATTGTTGGCACTCGTTGCGCTACTACAACATATATTGCTGACACTCATTGCGCTACTACATTATATATTGCTGACACTCATTGCGCTTCTACATCATATACCGTTGACCCACATTGCGTTACTACATCATATATTGCTGACACTCATTTCGTTACTACATCATATATTGCTGACATTCATTGCCCTACTACATCATATATTGCTGACAGTCATTGCGCTACTAAATCATTTATTGCTGACACTCATTGCGCTATTAAATTATATAGTGCTGACACTCATTGCACTACTACATCATATATTGCTGACACTCATTGCGCAGTTTATCATATAATGTTGACACTCATTGCGCTACTACATCATATATTGCTGACACTCATTGCGCTATTATATCATATAATGTTGACACTCATTGCGCAACTACATCATATATTGTAGACACTCATTGCACTACCTCCTCTTATTTTGTAGGAACTAATTGCGTTACCGTATCATATATTGTTTCAATAAATAACCTTTATCACGCCGCTCGCGACCATAGAGATATCGTCAACCCCGGAACAGACGCACGGCCACTCGGCATCTGATCATGATCCTAGCTGTTTGACACTCGGGCAACAGTTTTACTAACTTTCAAGAGAATCGGACAAGATAAAAATAGCATGCAGAATAGAACTCAGCGGACTATTCATTTTGGCGGCATGATACGTGCTAAGCTGGTGATAAATAACTTCCGCCGTCATATGCATCGCTGATGTTTGTTAACATATCACGGGTGCGTAATCATACTGTCAATGCACAAACGCCACATGATGAACTTTATGAGTCGCATCACGCGGTGTATAAAGCACATAATGTGGCAAACGAGACTTTTGAACAGCAACATACATCATACAAACTGCAAATGAGCTGCTAGTGAATTGGAGTAAAACCCGTCTAACCGTCAATTTTACCCTTACCCCAATGCGAACGAAATTTGTCGCGTCTGCTCCAATTTTCAAGGTCGTCCGATTATGTTTAGAAATTGTTGACGGAGTGACCGATAGCTTAAGTAACTCCATGTCTGTTCTGGATCCAAACTGTTTTCAAAAATATCTATCATGGCTATTTGGAAGGAGCGGGATAATGACTACGTTTCAGAAGAGTATCAACGTCACGTTTGTTGTATTTTTTCCTATCATCTTGGGGAACTAAAGCCAGACTTTTATCACATTTTATTTGTCGAAACGTGTCAATGTCAAAGAGTTCCTGAGATGCAGGTCTTTTGCAGTTTTTTTAATTACGCATGTGTTGAAACGTGCCTAATTTGTCTTTAAAAGACGTAAATGTGGACTTTATTGACATTTTGTATCCCCCAGCTCTGTTATTTACTGCTGTTGAAAAGTTTCTCTGAAAGATATATTAATTCTGTCTAAAATAACAATTTATGGAAACTTGCAACATACCCTGACTCACTGGAATTGACGTTGATTCTAGTCGTCTGTGACAGTTCTGAAGTCCAGACAACATTATCTGCCTTCTTCTGAATATACAGAGACATAAATATAAGTTATAAACTGTTTTACTGTCCCCAGTACGATACAAATGTAACAGTGAAACCTATTCTCATTTTTCCTTATCATTCACTTCCATCTTTGGCTCGTCCCTTTTTTCTACTATTCCTCTTTCTCATACCCTTCTTTCTCCTTCTCTTCCTTATTTTATGTAACCCTTTACTTCATAGTGGTGCGTTCTGACACCTCGTAGCAGACGACTTTTCAAAACGTTGTTATAAATAGACCATTTGCTGATGTAGAGCAAATGCCACCATTTTCACAATGCTTTCAAAACCATTCAAAATTTGTGTGTTTCCTCTCTCCTTTTTGTTTTATGCTTTCATTGTTAATGAGTCTAAATAAGCGAATTGAGTAAAGAATTAAACTCATATGTGGTAATGAGCGTGTCGTTCGATACGTATCGACAGTAGCTTATTCGGAGCAAACGACATATGACACACTTCTGATCCTGCTTTATTTCTATTATGCAGTAAATCCCATTATGGAACGTGTTAACCGATCTTTCTGTAATCGCTACATGTTTCTTTCTTTCAGTAACATGTCAAAAAAGCAATCGCAATTACAGAGACATGTGCATTACCTTGCATTCAACCCCTTGCAATCAACCCCTTGCATTTAAAAAACTTCTTAGAACAACGATCTGGGATTCACCAACACATTCTCCAACTCGAGTCTCAAAAATGACAATTCTGGGGGTCATACTTGAGTGAATGTCTGAAAATGGGTTGATAACACAAAAGGGCCAGGTCATATATTGTTTGGGATTCGCACAGTTCGATTTCGATATCAACTTTAATCATTCTCGAGTACCCTGCTCCATGATGCTGGTCACTTGGTGTCAAAGTTACATGCAAAAGATGTTACAAGAAACCGATAGCCCAACTTCATGGCATGAAAAAAGGATAAAGATGTATTAAGGGAATAAACAGACGAAAATAAATCATGCAAATGCAGTATGTTTATATGAACACCGTCTGATCTTAGTCTACACTGTATACAACCCAATCATATTGGTGTTGTTAAAACGCAAATACTTTCACCATGTCAGTTACTAAAGGTATAGTTTCATTGACGTATTACGGTTGGATATCGCAGAGCGGCGTTTAAATATTCATTTCCTTTCATATTGGATATTTGTGCTTACGGTCAATTATCATAATCCGGTAGTTAGGAACCTCTTGCTTATCGCTGTTATATTATGTTTGCCTCCAAATTATCCGAGCCTAGAACGGTAGGTGATGAATATGGTTACGCAAACACTTAAACAGACGGTACAGGATTTCCATGGGAAACGAAACAAACTGCCGGGAGCCAATCGATAAGGAGAAATAGAATTTGAATAGTTAGTAACACATATGACAAAGCTCTTTATTTTAACAATGTTCACAAAGAAAGAGGCACATACGGTAAATTGAGAAAACTATGAGTTGCGATGGTAATGTAAGAGAGTTTTTCGCACATTTTATTTTCAATTTAAGTTTACTTTCTTACGTTATGTTCGCAAGGAACATCCCTTTATAGCCGACGTATGGCGAAATTTAATCTTGCGATGCTACAATCATTGTATATTCTAAGCAGTCAATATGTTGCCAGTGTGTCTCCTTGTTGGATTATCATCCATTTGAAATACTTGCATCCTCATTTAGCAATCGTTTTTAACAAATTCTTACGTTGTAGAAACCATATTAGAATGATTCTGGTGTGTATCAATCTCTGCAGATTAGGGTTAGGGTTATAATCACTGTAGATTGGAGACGCATTGCAAGATACGCAGTGTCGACCGTGAACAACACTGTATGCAATAACCAAAGGTTGAATAGTGTACAGCGGCGCTCATATCAGTTCATGTAAACGACCCAGATCAGATACTGATAAACTCAAAGTAAGATCTGTCCCAAGCTGTATGGCACTAAAAAATCATATAGACCTCAAGGAAGTGAAAATGTACACCAGACGGAGGGTATTAGCAAAATATATTTTCAGCTGCTCGTATGGCTGAAGCATGTTTATTTCATCCTAACAGTGATAAGCTTGATTCAACCAGACCTCCGGATATTTTTTTATTCTTTCTAAATTACGCACCTAATATGTGTACACTTGCTATCGTATTTGGACGTGCGTGATTTCTAGATGTAATTTGAAAATTCATTTTCCGTAATCTTTTAATATGTCTCAAGTTTTCACAAATAGGCAACGTCGCCGGTATGATCATGCAACTTTTCATTAGCGTGATTCAATGAGTTTCCTCTACACGTGCTTTATTACGACTATTCCATAAGGAAATAATCTGATGAAAAGTATGAAAACCTAAACATAAGAAAAATACTAATTTTGAAATGTATTGAAATTCTTGTAGGAAATGGAGCATTTGGTCGTGACGAGCAAATGCTTCATTTCTTACAATGTTTCAATAGTCAGTAGGTAAAAAGCGCGTCTGTAGAGAAAGGGCTAATAAAACAATAAAGTGCCTTCAATAAGGACATACAGGGTGTGTCAAAAATGTGGCCCTTCATACAGTACTGTAACTCATTAAAATGTCAATAATAGCTGTTTTGCTCTGAAAGTTCCGCAAAGGCTGCGGTAAACTATTGTCGATTTTAAACTCTCATAAAGTACATGATTCGGTATCGTGCGCTTTTTTAGAGTTTTGAACCAGTTCCTACGCTATATCTCCCGTAAATGGATATCTAGACTCGACAGTCTCGATTCGCCTCCGATCCGCTTCCGATTCCGGTTTAACGTTATTAGCTTCTGCATTATGTTAATGCATTTATTTCAATGTGTGTATATCACTAGCCGATTGCAAATGTGCCTACCCGTTTCAGAGTGTTGTGACAACGGGTGTGCTATATATAACTGGTGGTTGAAGCTTCACTAATGTGCAGTGGATGCCTCAGTTTTGTTTATGCAAAGGCACTGTCGCCGTATTTGCCCAAGTAGGGCAAATATGTATCTCAGTACGCTAACTGATTATCCATATCTATCTATCATATTGATATAGTGTTTTCCGGGACACATCTTTATAAAGCTCCGTAGGAATATCTTAACCCTTCGCCTGCTACGAAAATTGTCGTCTGCTGAAAATGTCGTCTGCTTCATTTTTAAATATCGTCCGATTTTCGTAAAATTTAGTGAACCTATTGTCTGAGTGTCAAACAACTTGGGGGCCAGATCAGACGCCGAGTTACTCGGCGTCTGATCTGTATCCAAGCTGTTTGAATAACCACCTTAGTCGCGAACAGCAGGTTAAGGGTTAAATACCAAAATCCAAGATTACCTAAGCATAGTTAGGTACCGCCGCTCATGAAAAGGTCCAATTAGCAAAGGGTTGTATATTAAAGGTAATTTGGAACTACAGGGGACGAATGCACCAAATTAGTTCTCAAACGATAATCACCATAGGGTGCCACATTCTTTAACCATTTCATCCATATGCTATTTTTAGATTTGTTCACAATGAAGCAATATTTTGAATAGGAATATTATATTGGAGAAAGAAACAAATCACCTATTTTGAATGGCTCTGAAAACATTGTGGAAAATTAAGCATTTGCTCATTATGAGCAAATGCTAATTTTCCCACAATGTTTTAATAAGTCATATCTTCTACAGGGGCTTCAAAAGGCCAATCTGTCGAATAAAGGGGTTAAACTATGCCATTAAGGTAAATAACGAAACTCCCTTTCACATTTTAATGACTAGGATTATTAAAAAGACGACATTGGACTTTTTAAACGCATGTTATTTTCCGTTTGATATTATGTAAACATTCCCCTTTAAAATCAAATCGGAACACTCTTAGTTAATTATAGAGTGCAGCAAGTTTGGTGCAAGTATGAGAAGATATCGGTGCTTGAATTTGTGGTTTGTTGACATATTTGTTTTTCAAATAATATTATATACGTGTCCTTGCTAGCTGTCATGCTACAGCCGTATGTGCTTCAATAGGAAGTACTTGAAATTTATTCTAAAGCGTCAGAAAAGTGCCATTCAATACTTCTGATTAAGATGTGTTGACATCAAAATTTGTAGTTTAATACCACTCGCAACGAGTTGTTTGTTGTGAAATCTTAGTTCGTGTCCAGTAACTGGAATAGCTTTAAATCTAGTCCAATCGTACTATAGAATTAATGTAAAACACAACAAGTGCCGAAAGCATCGGCAAACCTCATCCCCAAACTCGCCAGTCCATGAAATAAGTTTGTATATTAACCCTTTAACCTATAGAAACGCCCCTTGAAGTCTCTATAACATATGCCATTTGAAAACATTGTGGGAAATGGAGCATTTGCTCTATATGAACAAATGCCCCATTTTTCACAATTCATTTTCGTGTTGTCTAGATATTCATCATATGGGCCATGTCACACGAACAGGGGCACTCGGACATAGCAAACAGTGTAGCCCCAGACCAGCCACCACGTCACTGACGTGGCGGCTGGTCAGGGTCTGCGCCGTTTGTAATCTTAGAGGACATCCAAGTCTACCTTTAAATGAATACAAATGGTAATTTTCGTGACCAGATGTTGAAATAATAGGGTTGAAAAAGAGCCGAGTCATCGCTTTTTTTATATGTCCAAGTGCCCTTTTTCCTGTGACTTGGCCATTTGGTTTTCGTTGACGTTGCGTTGAGTTTTAACTGGTATAGAATTCCGTTTTGCTCACTATAATTTGCTCCTCTACTTTGCTTAAAATGTTTTGTCCAACGCATAAATCCACAATATTCCAAGGAATTAACCGGAAACTTCCAAGATAAAAAGACAAGTGTACAGCGCAGGACCCTTTGGTAAAGGTCAAGGTAATTGTTGCCTACGACAAATTCCTCAATTACTTTGGTCACCAATGAAGTTTTTCAACCAATTTCCTAGAAAAGTATCCACTATTATTACAAAGGTTCGTATTGCATTTTTTCACTTAGGTCAAGGTCAATGCCACTGATGTTGCTAAAAAACGTTTTCTGCTCAATTACTTCGCTTAGGAAAGCATGATTGCAATTTAACTTCATAGAAAGAAAGCTTGCATCAAGAAGAATGTTGGGAACACATTTGGGGTCACTTGGGTTAAGGTCAAGATCACTGTAGCTAATATATACTTATTTGTACTATTCAAATACATTAGAGTATTTCAACAGATAGGCTGTGTCAGGACAAATTATTAGAATGCATTTGGGGAAAGGTTAATGCCACTGTTTTCCAAAACTGGAATAAAAATCCATTTTGTTGTGCCATATTTGTATTTAGTCTGTACAGTGAAAGGAAAATCAGACCATATATGGTTTAGAAGAAACATTAGTGTAGACTTAGACTGCTTTTGAGATGGCTCAGGTGAAACTTACTCTGGTTTTCGCTGTTTTCACCACAATTCTTGTTTTAAAGTTATATATATGAAATGACAGTTGATCGGTTTCATTATTGCGGCTGTACTGGGTCTATACTATTTTGCATTGCACAAAAGTTTGAAATCACACAGCGGCGCGCAGTCTTTGAAGTAAGATAATATAATACGAAGAGTTCAAATACAACAGATAAGTGCCATCGTGTCGGTCTTCTTTTAGAAACGGGACTTTTCTGCTAAAAATGGCACATACGTGGTTTAAAAAGAAAACCGACGAATTATTTAGCACAATGTCCCATGTTATCTTTTTGTCTGGTCATAAACAAGGGCTACAGGGATTGGTTTAACATATATGTGCACTTACAAAGAAACAATGTCGGTCAACTTGGACGGATTCGCCAAGTTGTTTTAAACGCTGTTTGGATGTAGAAAACTGGTCAGAGATCGACTTAATCTGTGGACAATAGAGTATACATATACCTTTCCAATCCAATTTCACAATACAGTGGAATGAACGCCGTTCTTTCTCCACTAACGTCTTAATCATCGAGCACCGATGATCCATGCAAAACAGTTTGGAGTCAGATCAGTCTCTAAGGAACTTGGCGTCTGATATTGGTTGACACTAGTAGTGATCAAATATTTAAAAAAAGATAAAAAAAAAAATGTCACTTATGTCTTGTATTGCGTTGGCATTGCGTTTGAATTTTCAACGGGAAAGAGTTGTTTTCCTCCCATTAAATTTCTCATACTTACCCTTTCACCGCCATATGCGACTCGGCTCTACATTGCAAAAAAAGAAAGCGGCGTCTGATCAGGGACTTCACTGTGTTGCAAAAGAATTTAGTCCGAATATTATGGTTTTGGAAAAGCCAAAGTGTATCTACTTATTTCTGTTATTTATTTCGTTAAAATATTTTATCCAAATCCAGTAACAGTCGACAATTATAAACTTGGAAAGGGTCACCATGTATCCTGCTAAGCGCGACAACAATGAAATGTTCAATCATCTTGAATCCTGATCAGACGCCAAGTAACTCTCAAATTTATCTTTCACTTATTAAAATATGTATACCTGTTAGACCTTTAACCTAATATACTATTTTTAAGACTCATCCCGAATCAAATCATTATTGAAAAGGTTAAACACATGTATCTAACGGAACCGAAATTGTCACTTTGGAATACAGTCAAACTTCGATGGGTCGAGCACGGTTAGCTCGAATACCCCGTTTAGCTCGAGCTGATACAGAGTCCCGGA
>JAULCE010148868.1:4059-19578 GCA_032359355.1 Macoma nasuta | reverse complement strand
TTTCAGCCTGCATTAAGCAGACATCTGCATTTACAACACATAAAGAAAGTGTTCAGTTTAGAGAGGTGTTTTACTTTGAATATGTAGCATTCTCTGATTGTTTGATTGATACATTTCATACTGCTGTCTGCACAGATATAAAACCTCTCCAACAGTAGTTTTGCATATCTATGGAGTAAAGGTTTAAATCTATTACCATATCTGACTTTGACTTTTGACTTTTTAACCCTTAACTTTGAGTAAAGTCAGAAACATGTAATTCTGTAGCTTCTGATGTTTGTCAAACACTGTTTGCATTGCCACAGAGGTACTGGTTCCTTTCGTTCAGGCATAGGTGTATTCATGAAACTCTGCCTTATATGAATATTAATTACAAGAATCATGAAACTGGCGAATAAAAATGCATAAAATGTTTTCCTTCATCATAAAGATATAATATTTTACTAGACAGATTGTATATACAAACAGTGCAGGCACAGAAGTAGCCCTCTGATCTGGATTGATACTGTTTGATCGACACTGTATAAAGAACAATTATACTCGTTTCCAGCACTGGAAGGCATAAGGTATGATATTCACTTGTTCAATTACTTATTTTCAGGGAGAGCTAAGAATCTCTGTATTGCCAACACATCTCACGTACGATGCTCCCTGGCCTGTGCGTAAAGTGCCTCTCAGATGTACGCCCCATTTTGTAGTCTACCACTCTGATAGCAAGGTGAGAATAAATGGATTATCTAGTATACTGTAATGCTCATTTTACATTCTGCATGCTACAGGGAATAGGCATTGCAGTTGTTTGGATGGAGATGAGATGCTGTGTTATAATCCAAACTTTTGTGACACACTGACTCGTTTTCAAAAAGATATTGCAGAGGTATTTCAAATTGCTCCAGAGGACAACTTTTGCAGTTTAAAAGTGTTGACTATATAAGTTTCTGTGAATGTCCATTTGTATACATACGGTAATTGAACAAAAGGAAAATTCAATTCTTGAATTGTTTTGAAAGCATAGTGGCCAATGGACCATTTGCTCATCATGAGCATATGCTCCATTTCCTATTATGTTTCCAGTAATAGTCTGTTAAACCTTTTACTCCATATGCTATTATTGACTCGCCACAATGAAAGTATATGTCTAATAGGAAGATTATCTAGGAGAAAGGGTTACAATTACTTTGAATGGATTTGAAAACATTGGGACAATATTTTCAGTAGTCATCTGCTACAGAGGCATTGAAATGTGTATCTATGTGGTAAAGGGTTTAGAGGCGCCAAAAGTTGCTTTTGTGGAATAAGGGTTAACCCTCCACTGGTAAGCTATAGCAATTTCTGACAATTCTTGTTACAATTTAGCATGACTGAACACTTTGTTGTTATTTTCTGTGTTAACCCTTTACTCAACAAGCTATTTTTAGACTAACTCGCATGGAAAGAATCTGATGAAAATCTAGGCCAAATAAAAATGCCATTTTTAAATTGTATTGAAATCATTGTAGGAAATTGAGCATTTGCTCATTATGAGAAAATGCTCCATTTCTTACAATGATTTCGCTTGTAAGGAGGAAATGGTTAAATGACCAACTATATTTTACTTGCAGACCTATGCAGTTGTCATGCACAGTCCAGACATATGTAACAAGGTACCAAAATCTACAGCGGAGGAAAGGGAGTACTCATTAGTAGAAAAAGGTGAGCAGAGTTGGCCTGGAAATCCCTTGACCATTTTAACCCTTTACTCCATTTACTATATTTAGACTTATCCACAAGAAAATAATCTGATGAAAAAAAGGAAATCTAGCAGAAATGAAAATACGAATTTTAAATGTAAGAAATGGATCACTAGCTGGTAATAAGCAAATACTTAATTTCCCACATTTTTTTCACTTATTGTCTCAACAAAGATTGGGGCTTAATAATAAATGTAATTGATTATTCTTTGATGTGGGGGTGGATTCTTAACACAGAAATAATGATATCAAGTGTTGATATTTGTGACTTATTTTCTACAGATGAGAAGTTTGTGTACCCAATCATTTCCAAGTTCATGTGTCAGCTGTACAGTCCTACATCATGGGAGGTTGTCCCCAACACACAGTGAGTACACATTCAAAAACATTGTGGGAAAAAGGATCTTATTGTTGTTATAGCAGACACAGACCAGCCACTGCCTAGCTGGTGTAATGTCTACCTAGGCATTATTGAAGCCCTCTGATCTTGGTATATATTGTTTGCAAATGAAGAGTTACATTTTTCCCACAAGTACTTTTAGCATAAAATATTGTAAAATACACTTTCTACTGAGAGGACTGAAAAAAATGATTCTGTTACCTGCTTAGAATCTCAGCTAGTGTTGAAATGCTAGTCTTAAATGTTGTATGATTCTTGTAATTAATAGACATAGTGGGCCGAGTCTTATATCAATATTTAGCATTGAAAGGGTTAAATCTATTTTTTATCAAAATTTGAGTAATGCATTTGATATTTCGTATATAGAGACTCAGAGATGATAAATTACATGTAAATGATGTCATGACACCACAGTCTACTCTTGTTATCTAAAACGTCATGCTTTAATCCAAATAAAAATCGGGGCCCAGATACATTTTGCCTTGTGGTTGTGTTGAAGTTGGGGGGACTATTTTTATTCGTTCAAATTATTCAAAGTTCAAATTTAATTCAAACTTTGGGTAAATCCAACTAATATAGAAAGTCCCCCTGACTGCAATTTAAGGCAATTGCACTAAGCCTTGGAAAATATTATGCACCTAAATGATGCCTGTGTTATTCTCAGTTGCATAATAAATGTGTCAGGGCCCCATATGACGTGTGTACAGTCAAACCTGTGTTAGCGGCCACTTGCGTGGAGCGGTCACCTTTATTCAGCGGCCACGCAATGGTCCGCCCGCGCATAATCCCTCTTTAAATTACTGCCTTAGGCGGTCCCCTCTTAACCCCGGCCAACGGCCAGGTCAATTAGTCCAGATTAACAGAAAATTGACTGTGATAAGCGGTCACTCCCTTCTGACCCGCGGTCATTTTGCTTCCGCGACATACGGTCAACGGCCACTCTAATAAGTCCCAATCAACAGTAAAGCGGCCAAACAGCTTTCTGCTGCAGTGTGCTCTCACAGGGAAAAGGCTCATAGTGAAAAAAATCCCATTCTACTATAATATATACACAAGGGGAACAACTTCATTGAGAGACAATCTCTACCTGCCTTTGTTTTTCGCTCAAAATTTTTTGTATCCGTAGCTAAATTCTCTTATTTTTAAGTGCAACTTATAGCCAACATATTTATGCACACGATGGTACCACACTTTCCGGGATCAAACACTGAAATAGCACCAGATCAGGACCCTAACTTTCGAAAAGGGTCGAATTTTTCTTAGTCGGAAGAGACCGTGTCCACAATATGACATATAGTTGGCTGCATAAACACAACTGAAATGGCTTCCCACTGACACAGGCGTTCAAATCTAGGTCACGCACCGATAAACGATATTATTTTGTCACAACATGTCGCGCGGTTTCTTACTTGGAAGCTCCGAGGAAGGTGAACTTTCATCTCGTTCTGTACCACGGTTTGTTTTCAAGCACCGGCATCCATATTGGAAAACTGATGAAGCGATAACGAGGCTGACACACCTCCAGCATCCAGGTTTGTAACGATAAATTTCATTGGCCGAAGCGTCCCAGCGTAATTAGAGGGAAACAAATGTATTGGTTTCCAACGTTGGTCCATGAATAAGACTCGATAGGTATTTGTGGCCGGATACCATATCGAAAATTTGTCAACAACTGCTGGCGCAATTTTTCAAAAATATCTAGTCCTAAAACCAATAACTCCAGCCCTCACGATGATTGTCACTTGGTATGCATATGAAATCAATCAAGTTAAATTGTTTTTGAATGATTTTGCTCGACTACAAAGATGCCGAATTGTCACAAAATGGGCAAAACCATTCATCCTCCCCAGGCTCCGACTCCAGTCCTACACAATCCCTACAAACAACAAAATAGAAAAGTTATCCGCTGTTAATCGTTAGATGCATGAACATGCACTTTAAAGCTATTTTCTTCAACAGAAGAGAGATCGTTTGTAGTTTCATCTAGTAGAAAATGCATTAAAAAACTCTGATTAGTTCAACAGGGAAAAGTCTCATAGAAAAAAAGGTTTGTTTTTTCTATAAGACTTTTCCCTGTGATTAGTTCAGTATAATGTAGATCTACGAAGTTTTAAGGAATGAGAAGTGATTCAGTCCGGCCATTTCTCCGGATTTTCCGGATATATTTGATTTTTAAAACATTATTTATCTGTTGGTGTAGTTTCAAGCAGCATGCATCATAAGAAACTGTTATGCATGTTGTTTGTAAATTTTGCCATAGTGTATTTGGTAGCTAGCCTACACATTAACCAAAATCTTCAGATTGTTCATGGTTCAGTTCTGGTCACCCTGGTGATTTGTCATTCAAAAAACCAACTGACAATTTATTATTTCAACAACATAGAGAATTGTTAATTAAAAATAAAATATGAAAATAACTGTCCAAATTTAAGTCAAAGGCAAAGCAAATTGTATATGTCTGTAAATCTCTTGGAAAAATAAAACAAACTACTGAAAATTAACTGAAATTAGTAATGAGAAAAGGGCCTTGATGGGCAACTGAAGATTTAAACCCATTCTAATTTGAGGCCCTTGAGTAAAACTAATGTATATCCTGCACAATATGGTGAAGAGTTACAGTAGTATTGCACCAATCCATGGATTTGGAAGTAGATCCATCATAACGATCATACATTGAGGGCCTATCACCATAAGGTCATAACTACTTCACTACTGTGAAGGAGTTACGACTTTAAGTCACAAATCCCTTGATTTATGATCATTAATGATCGATGGATCTATTTCCAAATAAATGGATTGGTGCAATACTACTGTAAAGGGCCTTGTTCAGGGGGCTACCAAGGGGCTTCAGAGATGAAAATGAGTCTGCATTATGATATAGAGAGCATAACAAGAAAGTTGTGTTTGTGATACAGCAATGCCCCCACAGGGTAATGTCACAAAAAAGTGACATTTGACCTTGAATTGACGTTGGACCCTGAGTGGAGACCTTGACATGCGACCCCTCACAATGTTTCACATTTCAAGAGATGTACATGCATGCCAATTATCAAATATGTGTAAATATGGACAATGTTAAAAGTGGTCATTTGACCTATACATTTGACCGTGAATGATGACCTTGACCTTGACATGTTTGCCCTAAAATGTGCAGCTCTATGATATTCATATACATGCCAAATATGAAGTCTCTTCCTGTATCATTTCAAAAGTTATGGCCAATTTTAGAGTTGCACACAAACCAACACACAAACAAACAAACACATACAGAAACAAACAGACAGGGCAAATAAATATATGGCCCCAGTTCTAGATCTTTGTGGAATAATAACACATTAGTTTTCGAAGAAAGAAACCCATCGGACCAAACAAACATTAAAATTCTTATGAGATTTCAGCGCTCCAGATAAGCATGCGTACAGAACACATTCTTTTAAATAATTTCTTTATTTCTTCACCAAACCCTATCGAGTTACCACTTATTAGACTCGTCTTGACAAGACAATTCTAATGAGTGGTAACTCGATAGTGTTTGGTGAAGAAATAAGGATTTTAGTTTTTTAAAATACGCACGTTATCTGGAGCACTGGATTTTAATGTTTCACCAAGTGTTAAATAAACTGATTTATTGACTTACCAGTGATACCATTCCTCACAGCCATCACAACCAACCATACGCCAGTTTCCATCATCTTCAACCCCACAAGTTGGGCAAACCCATACTGTTTCTCCAGCCTCATTCTAAACATAGACAGTATACCATGCTGTTAATTTTGTTGTGTGGGATTTGTTTATATTGAGAAGTTGACACTTATCCTATTAATCATGACAAACCAGTCTGGATCCAGATCAGATGCAGAGTTTCTCAGTGTCTTACTGGATCCAGGTTACATGCCTCTTAGTCACAATTTTCATGAAATACTTTTGTTCCAATCAATCAATTAAAAAAAACATTACTTAAGATGATGACAAATGTTCTGGTTATACAATAGCCTACTGTTCAGTCAAAATGATATGAGCCATATCTTAATAAACTGGACTTATTGTATTTCAACTAACTTAGATATAAATCAGTCACTGCACTACAAATGTATATCTATCTCCTACTGTGTTTGAATTAGTAGATGATTCCAACATGCTTAGAGAGGTGATGTCTGGCTCTCCTCTGTTTGCAGTGCAAAAAGCCAGTTTTCCCATGACACAAACCAATTATACCTTCACCTGCTAATCACGACCCTATAGAAATTCAAACAGTTTGGATTATAAGACACCGAGAATTTTTTGTCTCAGATCCATTTCCAAGCTGTTTGATACTAAGGTAATCAATTCACAGATTGAAGAAAATTGGGCTTTGTTTAAAAATCATGTAGACAACAAATTTAAAAAGCAGAAGAATAAAGTTCTAGCATTGCATTGAATTGAAACCATATTCATATCACAGAGAGCTAGAGGGGAAAGTTGCTCTGTCCCATAGTATAAATTGGAATATTTGCCATATTTAATTAACATATAGACAACAGCAATATTTTCTTGAAATATTAAACCTTTCAAAACTGTAATCTTAGCTACACCACACAGATAACTGAGATTTGATGCTTGAGACTTAAGCAATTAAAGTTTCAGAATTAATAATATTACGAAATAAATAACAGAAATAATTAGATAAAATTGGGCTTTTCCGACACCAAAATATTTGAACTAAATATTCTTGCAAAAAAGTGATGTCCCTGATCAGACGCTGCCTTCTAAGCCCGCGTCTGATCTGGGTCTTCATATTTTTTCAATGTCGACAAAAGTCGCCTGTGGCGCCGAAAGGGTTAAACAAAATATACACAGTTCTCTCTCCCTGATAGTTTCCCTTTCAAATAAATGCTTAATTTTGCAGCCAATTTCCATGTTTAATTTTCTGTAAATTTTGTACACTAGAAATCTTTTAGTATAACCTCTGAAAATGTTCTGCTATTTGTTGACTGTCAGCTCTTAACTTTACATAGAGTAAAATCTCTCTGTAGTGGTCACTTGTTTATCTGGTATAGACTAATACAGAAATGTGCAGCTTAATGAAGTATAAAATAAATACAGAAAGCTCATTTAAGACCTTTCTGCATTACCTCTAACCTGTATCATGCAGCCACCTATTTTAAATTTCTGAAATAGGTAGCCTTTTGGCTATGTACATTCAAAATTGTCTATAGCCACCACCCAAAAGGCTAGCTATTTTATAAATTTAAGACAGGTGGCTGTCTAATACAGGCTTAAAGAAATGCAGAAAGCTCATAAATTGAGATTTCTGTATTTATTTTATCCTGCATTATATATATATATATATATATTTTATTATATAAAATAAATAATTACCACATATGATCCTGATTTGCTCTGTGTGGAAGACTTTTTTTTGCTTACTGAAGTTTTCTTTTGGCTAACCTTGGAAGCCTTTGTTTTTTTAGGGGGAGCTGGGCTTTCAGGAACTTGCTGCTCACTGCTACTAACTTTCTTTTTGGCCTTCCTTTTACCTTTACTTGATGTACAAGGTTGATCCCCAGATGTTTCTGTTGCTGAGCTTTCAGAAACTTGCTGCTCACTGCTTCTAATTTTCTTGGTGGCCTTCCTTTTACCTTTGCTTGATGTAGAAGGTTGATCCCCAGATGTTTCTGTTGCTGGGGTTTGAATCTTTTTCTTTGTGGTCCTGATCTGTTTTCTGTGTGCCATTGTTTTTTCCACATGGTAACTAGATTTTAAGTCTTTCCTAAATTGTGCAAAAAGCACCATCAAAAACTTCTTGACAAGTTCTCTGTAAATTTGGTCTACAACACTCTTAAATCTCCCAACATCTTCAGTTAACCTGACCAAAGCAGAAGACTTTGAGGCACAGTCATTCAGTTTCCCAGAAACTATTCCAATGAATTTACTTTTCAAACTGTCATCTGAATTGATATTTTCAAGGCAAATTGAAAACATTTTTTCACCATACTTGTTGAGGTTTTCCTTGACTAACAATTTCAAACTTATTTCACACAACAGAATAAAAAAGCTGAACAGGTCGTCTGATATGTGTGTTAAGTTCCTTGACACATACTGTCTTCTTGATATATCCCGGAGGGACGCTTCATCACTGGTGTAACTTTTCAGATGGTCTTCTGTTTCTGTGAAAAAATTTAGAAGAACCAGAGCATTGTCCATCTCTTCAAAGATTAACTGACTTTCACTTGTCACTGAAAATCTGTGTGCAGCTTTTTTCTTATTGTAGTTGAATTTCAATTTTCCAAAGCAATAGCCCGCTACATACCGCAGTCTTGCCTTAGATGGATTTGTTAGAAATCTTTTATTGAATGTGTGTGTTTCCACCTGATAAAGAATGGTTTTCTGCTGCAATAGAAACTTTCTAACAGCACTATGTGCACTAAAGCATATACTTTTATGCTCTTTAGTGAAAGCCTCATCACTATAGTCAAATACTGACAGACAGTTCATGGTATATTCGACACTGGACAGATGGCCGCTCACTTTAGTGTAGAAGGATGTGAGTTCATGAGATTTTACTGCCCTTGGTTCTGTGATGTTTAACTCATTGATAAATTTTGTCAGTATAAGAAATTCCTTCTTACAGAATATTTCAAGTTTTTCCAGTGGAAGATCTGATAAAAGGCTGTTGATAAATAGCTGGGAATCTGTTAGGGGCCGTTCAGTCTTGATACCATCTAAAATTGATTGAAGAGAAAAATCCTCTGGTAAAGGAAAGGTGTGAGAGTCTTTATCAAGAGAGTCCATATCTATCAGAACTTTATCAAACTCCTCGTCAAACTCATCTTCACTGTCAATATCATCCGACGGAACACAATCATCTGCTTGGACATTTTTCTCAACTGGATTTCTGCAAATAAGTTAAATGTTTACTACTTTAGCATGATTCAATGTGTGCATGATACAATATCATCAACCCTTTTTCCACATAAATATCTTTCATTTAATTTGAAAAGCTGGCTAGTAAAAATCATTGTAGGAAATGGAGAATTGACTTGTAACAAAAAATATTCCATTTCCTACAATGATTTCAGTCCGACATAAAAACAGTACTTTACTACTAGAATTTTATACTTCACACCAAATTCTGTCCCTGAGGATAACTTTAGCAGTAGCTTCTGGAAAAAATTAATAAAACATTTCAAATCACCAATTAATACTTAACTCAGTCAAAATTAACTGCTTTTGAAATCTCTTTAGAACTAGTATAGGAAGACTTTTAGTACTTAGGAATTAGGAAGACTATTTAACAAAATAAGGAAATGATACATTTATGAAAGTTCTTCAGTGCCATTCAAAATCAGCATTTTTCTTTTTCTCAGACATAATGACAGTTCGTTAATCATAATTTCACAGTTAAAGTAATTCATCCATTCTATGTACTATTTTCAGATTATTTCGGACTGAATTAATGTAATCTATCTATGCCAAAACAAATGCTATTTTTAACAGATTTGAAAAAAATTTGAGAGAAAAATTCAGCCTTTGGTTGTATATGAGCAAATGCTACATTTGCCACAATTGTGTGTTAAAAGACGTTTCTATGAAGTATCATTTAACCAGCATATGCAAGTTATAGTATGATAGCCTAAACTAACATGAATAACATGTGTTCCTAACTAGCTTAGTTGACAATGTCGTAAACGGTATAAAGATGGTTAAAGTTGCATTAAATTTCATGGGCTGAGTGCAATAGGGTCGTAACTTCTTCACATTTGAGAATGAGTTACTACTGTATTGCACTCAGCCCACAATTTTACTTTACGGTTCTTTGTGCTTGCAAGGATTAAAGTTGCTGGATTTACATCATACTGACATTGAGCTAAAAAGCTATAAACTCAATCCTGGCCCTGCCAAGCACCTCTATTGTGATATAAACGATATCGTATTCACCAACTTGTTCAGAAAATATGTTACTCCCTTTCCCATCCAAACTTTTCATCACCCATGCAACAGTTTGACAAATAAAAGTTTCAAATGTCGGGCAGACAATATGTTAAGCTGTGATATTACATTTGCCTAAAAAATAAGGCAAGTAAAAACTCAAATCTTGTGCCGCCAGATCACAGACCCTAACCTGTGTTATTTTGATGCCATTTGTGAGTTCATGCACTTGAACAAACTAATAGAATCAAAATAAGCCGATAACTTAATTTTTATTATGACTAGTGCAGTAAAATATGTCTATAGCGGCCACTATTTACACAGATAGATATTAATATAGAGAAGGTGGTCGCTTAATGTAGGATAAAAGTAATGCAGGAAGCTCATTTATTTAGCCTGAATCAATCAGCCACCTTTCTAATAAATCTTAAAAAAAACCTAGCATTATTGGTGGTACCTGTAGACAGGTATGACTGTAAAGCATATATTTCAGAAGATAAAAAACAATTTTAAGACAGCTTTTATTTTACCCCCACCACTAAAAGAGGGGGCATATAGATTGACCTTTGTAAGTCCACCCGTCCGTCCGTCCCAAAAAGTGTGTGTAACATGTAACTCAAAAAACGTTTGTATTACAAACTTGAAACATCATGGATACATTATTCAGGGTGTGAATTTGTGCACCTGGGTATTTTCATCTGCCTGATAAAATATCTACGGAGTTATGGGCCTTTATTTAGTGAAAATATGGCATTTTTGTGACAAAGCGGAAGTGGGGGCATCACACATTTTCTAGTTTTATCCTGAATAAGGAGAAAAAACAGGCTAAGCATGTTATTAATTTGTTTAACCCTTCGCTTGTTGGGGAAATTGTTGTCTGATCAAATTGTTGTCTGCATGATTTTTAAATATCATCCAATTTTCTTTATATTTGGTAAATTTTCTTTCTGGATATCAAAAAGCTTGGATCAAAATCAGACGCAGAGTTACTACTAGGCGTCTGATCCCAATCCAAGCTGTTTGAAAAAATAGCATTGTTGCTAACAGCATGCTAAAGGTTAAATTTTACAGAATTTTTAAAATGTGAATTAAAGCAGTTTGTCTTATTTCAGGCTATTGCATCGGATGGAAGTGGGGGAAGGCAATGTAGAAGTAAACGAGCTCTACCAGAGATACCAGTTTGAATGCCTGGAGGGAGATCTTGGCAATCCGGTCGGATTAAGGGTGTTTACAGACAGCCTCCAGCAGTTATTTCCTGAGGTACAGAAAAGCAGGAAAATTGAGGGGAAAAAGAAGAAAACCTTCTATGGAAACCTTAAACTCAAAGACAATCAAGTCCACTGTCAGAACAGTAACTTTCATATGTTACCAGAGTTCTTGAAGAGTTTTGACAATGTGTCAGTTGGTGATGGAAATGTTTATTGTGAAATCAAAACTGGATGTACTTCGAATGGAGCAGAAATTAAGAAGAGTTTGAAGTTCTATGAAAACAGTGAATGGAATTTAACTGTTAATCAAACTGAAATTGATTTAAGTAAACTTGGCATTTTAAACAAGTTTGACTCTAGCCAAGAAGGCATAAACCTTATTCATAGAATTGTGACCAAACTTAATCTTTGCTGTGGTGTAAATGTGACGAATAATGTTGTAGTCAGTAGGTTTCATCTACTGGAGAACTGGCAATCTCCTGAAGATGACAGAACAAAAAGGATCCTACGATCATTATCCTGCAGCAAAATCATAAATATAAATGCCATATCTTACACATGTGTAACTTGTCAAAAAATGACATTCAAAACTCAAGATTCTACCACTGATGCAAATGTAAAAAACAGTGTCCAAGGAAACAGTACTATTTCAACAGACGACTTCCGTAAACTTATCCCTGGTGCTACTGAGAGTATGTTAGAAGTTTTAGTTGATCAGGCAAAAAATATCGAAAGAAGCCCTACAGGAAGAAGATGGAGTAAACCCTTCTTAACAACGTGCCTGCAATTGTACTCAAGGAGCCCACATGCATATGATATTTTGAGGTCAAGTGGTATACTGTTATTTCCCTCAACATCCATATTGGTTCTATATAAGAATGCCATCAATCAAGATGTAGGATTTCATGAAGAAGTATTTGAATGGATGTATGAGGAGGCTTCAAGGAAACAGCTGACTGAGTTGGGGTGGTCGGGTGGTCTTATATTTGATGAAATGGCCATACAAGAAGACCTACAAATCAGTAAATCCGGCAACGAAGTCATCATAACAGGTTTTACCAACACTGGAGATGAGGGAAATATGTGTAAAGTTCTAAATGCTGGTAACAAGGCAAGAACACTAGGCACCCACATTTTACAAATTGTTTTCCTAGGACTTACTGGGTTTCGATTCCCAATTGCTCATTTTATTACAAGCCAAGTTCAAGCGCCAGAGTTATTTAGTTTATTTTGGGATGCTGTCAATAAAATTGAACGCTTTGGTTTTCAAGTGCTATATACATGTATGGATGGGGCACAGTGCAATAGAACTTTCATGCATATTCATATTCCAAACACAAAGCTGAGGACATTTTCTGTTCCAAGTCCATGCTCTCTAAGCAATGTTATATTTTTAATGGACTTTTCACATGTCATGAAAAAAATAAGAAATAATGTCATAAAGAGTGGTTACACCAAGTTTTGCACTAGACTACTTACTTTAGCAAATGGATTAACAATTCAATGGAAAATGTTTGTTGATGCTTTTGAATGGGATCAGCAGAATTGCCTTTCTTTACACAGAAAATTAACCCACGAACATCTATATCCTAACTCACAAGAGAAAATGCGAAATCATCTGGCAGAAGAGGTTCTTAACGAAGATATGCTTAACTTAATGCTTGAATATAAAGCCAGCCTTGGCCAAAAAGGTGACATTTTAGAAGGTGTTATAGAATTTCTACAACAAACATCAACATTGATAAAGATATTTAGAGATAAAAGACCAATATATGCAGTTGATGACAGTAGGCTTAAAGAATTAAAAATTGTATGTGACTGGTTTTATGCCTGGAACATTGCTGCAGACAATTCTGCAGCAAAAGACAGGTACAAATCTATTCTTTCAATCCAGTGTCACGAGGACATTCAGGCATGTGGCATAGGATTTATCCAACTCTGCAGTGCAGTCTTCACAAAGAAAAATGCAGCAATAACTCCTGGCCTTGTTAATTCAGATGTTGTTGAAAACCATTTTAACCAACAACGCTCAACATATCACGGAGCAAACACCAATCCTAATGCACTGCAATACTGTAAGGCACAGAATAGCGTGATTGTGGGCCAAAGTGCCATATCAAAAAAGGCAAATGCGGCTAGATCAACAGAAAACACTATGCCTTACAGTTTTGCAACAAACAAACCATTACGTCGCCATCAGAAACGTGAACATTCATCTAACAGTCAAACTGTGCCAAAGAAGTTTAAAGCTATTCGGCTCTAATTTGTGAAACACTTACACTAATGAACTGTTGGATTTCCAAATCTCAATGAACAAGAATTCAAGTTTGGTGAAGATTGGATGGAAACTGTTTGACTTAGAGAGCGGACAAGTCCAATTTCACCAATTTCGGAAAATTAAGGGGCCATAATTCAAAAGTGCCTTACGCCGTTTTGGGTGGTTATCAAACTTGGCCGAGACATTATGCCTACAAACATTTTCAACAAGTTTGGTGAAGATTGGATGAAAACTGGTTGACTTAGACAGCGGACAACATGCCTGGATCTTCAGTGTGATATCTGCCTACATGTATTGTAACTGCTTGATCTCAAAATCTCAATGCACAATAACAGAAGTAAAAGGACCATAACTCTGTGATACAAACATCTTCACCAAGTTTGGTGAAGATTGGATGAAAACTGTTTGACTTAGAGAGCGGACAAAACCAACTTCACTAATTCAAGGGCCATAACTCTGGAGTGCCTCAAGCGATGTGGTTGTTTATCAAACTTGACCGAGATATTTTACCAACAAACATTGTCAGAAAACTGTGAAGGATGCTATGACAGGAAAGGAAAGACATCGCTATACCATAATGAATCCCAGCTCAAACTACACCCATACCACTTGATCTCAAAAATAACTTATTCAAGGGCCATAACTCTGGATTGGTTTGGCTGTATGTCTACTGGACCGAAATATTTTACCAACAAACACGTTCAGCAAGTTCATTGAAAATTGGATGAGAAATATTCAAGTTAGAGAGAGGACAACATTTTGGTGCCGCCAACCGCCTGCCATCATTGATTCCATACGTCCTGTTAGAAGACAGTCGTATAAAATTCATTCACCACCACTTCATGCTGATGACCGGATTGGGAAATAGCTTCAGTGTAAAATTTAAAACCAACAGCTGTACAGAACAAGTGCAGTCACAAACTATAACCTAAGAGCCTCAACGTTATGAACAATCATCCACCCTGAACACCATAACAATATGGGCATCTCATCTTCCTGACAAAAGCTTAAGGTAAAATTTCCTCAAATTCTAACTTGGGCTTGTTAAGACACAAGACATATATAGTTAGGTTGTTAAGGAACAGTTGGTACAAAAAATGCTATCAGACGGAAACGGTGGTTCCACTTCACTCGTATCTTTGTATGGAGTATAATCAATTCAATGATAAAGTCAATATTAGGATAAACTAAAGATCACTATCAATATGTGATTTTTGTTTTGTTCCTAATATTGATCAAACAGTTATAATATAGTTGTATTTATATCTGCTATTACCAAGAAATCTACTATTCATTATAGTTTTGATTTCTTGAAAATCAAATTTAAAGTTGATAAATACCTAAACACATATTTCAGAGCTTACTAAAATACCTTTTACAGTTCCTGCAGCATTTGCAATCATCCAAAACTTCAGCCGACTCCGTCTCTAAGAAGGCTGTGACCTTCAATGGATGCCCAATGCAATATTTGGGGTCAAAGTTGAGGATCGTCAGTCCTTCTGTAGACCGGACACGAGACATGGCTACACCTAATTGCCCAGCTTGGAAGATGTCTCTACAGTCAATACACACACTGAAATAATGTGTAAAATTTATTTATCAACAAATTAATAAATTGTAATTTTGAAAAAAGTCTGAAAAGTCAAAAGGCCGCACTAAACAAGAACACAACAAAACAAAATTTCGAAGAACGCAAGATTTCAGCTCAGGTCAAAAGCTGACCGCTATTGAAAACAAAGTGGAGACTAAGGTTTTTGCTCATAATGAGCAAATGCTCCATTCCTACGATATTTTCAAAACAATGCAAAAAAAACATTTTTTTTTATACCCAAACCACTTAAAGAGGGGGAGGCATATAGATTTCTCTATAATGCATCATAAAAGTGTGGGGGGGGGAGGCAAAAATGGGACTATGGGTACATTGCTAGTCCTTAGATATTAAAACTTTTCTTAAAACTTTCCTTGTGGATAAGTGTTACTATTGCATAATCGAGG
>JAULCE010148757.1:0-11965 GCA_032359355.1 Macoma nasuta | reverse complement strand
ATATTTTGCATAGTTTATGCATGAATGATAAGGAATCAATCTGTTTACACGAAATTTGAAGGATAATATGGTTTTAAATACATAATAGCACGTTTACTTTTTCATTATCAAACAAAATTTGTATCTTTTAAAAATGCCAAACTACAAAAAAATAAGCATTTTTACGTGACATTATGCATACAATATATCAGTGTAATGAACAAGGAATGGCAAGTTTCCCTTAAATAAACGAATAAAGCTTCGACAGCTTCTATATTGAAAGTTTGATCTTGAAGCTTTCTTGAAGCTTTAGGGAAATGCATTATTTCCGAAACCCGATATATTTCTGCCTGTGAAGCTTAATTCATTAATTTAAGCGTAACTTGTCCTGTCTTGTTCATATCACTGATATTTTCTATGCATAATGTCGCATGCAGACGAAAGCTTCTTGAAATATTGAATGCGTTGTATCCGTTTAGATTTAGCGAACACGAGAGTTTATCAAACGACCTTTATCAAAGGTATCTGTCGTGCAATAGAACGATGCAAGGGGAATCACTGTCGTGCCAAACATTAACGCCGCAATGTTTTGTTGCCTCCCTGGTCGTAATCGCCTTAATGTTATTATTATTTGAAATTTATTTCATATAAATTGCATAAGTTTGCGTTTCGTTAGCGTTTAACGCTTTCGGCGCCATAGACGCCTAAATGCGCCACGGCAAATAGTGAAGTCCCAGATAAGCCGCCGCCTTTTCAAGGCGGCGTCTGATCAGGGACTTCACTTTTTTTCAATATAAATTAGCTAAAAAATAGAGGTATTGGTAAGTGTAACTTTTCTTAAAAATCATTTCTTTTTCTTTTCGTAAAAATATTTGATCTGAAACTTGTTGCAGACGACGGTTTTAAATTTGGCGCCGAAAGAGTTAAACAGGAAACAATCATAGCGATCCACCCACGATTAATTCCCCACCCCTTGTCATTCTCAAAGTGTGATAAATAAGGCATTTTATAATGCGAACTATTAAGACGGCCTCAGCAAAAATACCACGTTTTTTTAGTGTTGCCCAGGCCTCATATCAACGTATATTGTCAAAGGGATGTCAATGTCAAAACGTTTATTTTCAATCGGTATGGTGCGTGTCTCGTACTTCGGTCCAAATTTTTATTTTTGACTTCGAACACAGTTTCTTCCTGATTTGAACATCGTTGTTTTCGAAACTTATGTCACGCCAGTGTCGCTAAATCAAGACACGGCCTACAGCGATATATCGATAATGCATCGCTGTTTTAGCCCGTTCCTGCAAGTCACAACTGTGGCGTTGTATACTAACAACTTGGATCAGATAAGCCGCCGAGTAACTCGGCGTCTGATTTGAGTCTAAATATGTTTACGCCATGATAATGTTGCCATCAACTTTGAACCACATTTAGATTTCAAGCAGACGATACTTTGAGCAAATGACAATTTTAGCGGAGTTTGCAGGGTTTTTTTTTGGCCCAGGTGTAGAAGGCACTTTTGACTTTGACGTCGAAAGCTTGTTATGACATGAGTGTCATACTTTCGATGTCAGCGTTATCTCTAATAGTCTCTAAAAGTCTTATCTCAAGAGAATATCCATTATCCTAAAGTCACTTGTCTGACCTCACACATTTATCGAGTACTTAAATAAATGAAACAAGAAGCGAATTACAATTTGTTTGATAAAGTCCTGTCCGTTTAACTGTTTGCTCAATACGGACGGCTTATCAACTAGTTGTGGGGTTTATGGTTTGGATTTTTTTTCCACCTACCTGTAACTTGTATTGAATATAAAGTCGAAAAAGCTAGATCTAATTTGACATTTTCTTAATTGTTAAAAACAAAACCTTTTCAGACAATACTGCATAAGTGTATACGAAACGTCAAAGAAGACCCTTCATTGGATTGACAGAAGAATCAAGTACGAAATCTAAATGTTGAATATGCAAAATCTGAGTTTGAGAAAATATATGTATTAATCTTTATTTGAGTCTCTTCATTGTACAGTGATGTCAAATACATTTGCATTTATAAAATACCATAAAACACACGTATAATGCCATTCAATAAGAATTATAAGGGACTATCACAGATATTATACAATATCACAATCGGTAATACTAATTACACATGTAAGATATGAAATACCGCCGTTATTCTACTTGCAGTTGTATCTTTAGGTGCATTGGCAGTTACATTTGTTTTAGAATCAAATGTCTATATAAAAACTGATTGGAGAGAAAAAGCATCAAGATATTTCTATAAATGCATTTAAAGAATTATCTTAAAAAATCAACCATCACATTAGGTCAGACCTGTTATGAACTGAATAACGGCGCTATTTCACGACTTAATAAGTATGAAAACGGGACGTATTTGTCTCAACTAATTGCATAGCTTAAATTAAAAGAAAACGAGTATAAAAATCTTTTTATCACATATATAAGAGTATGATTGATACTAAAACTACTAAACTGATAGCGGATAAAGCTGAAAGTAACGTCGTGTATTGTGACGGTATCTGGTACAATTTAGTACGGTGACGCTATGATGTCATTTTTCGTCTTACACATGTGTACGATAAGGAAATTCGTGATGGTTGTATTAACACGGAAACACCGAATGCTATGTGAAAATGATACATCCGAAAATGACCAGAAATGTGTCGTACAGTACGAACACTGATTCAATCAATGCCGAGCCCGAATCGGATCAGAGGCGAATCTAGTCAGTATTACCATGTTCGCGAAAGTTAGCGTACGAACCGGTTCAAACGTCCCATAAACTGCATGATGCGCCTTTTAAGGGAGTTTCGAACCGGTTGAACGCCACATTTTACCGTAACTGAAACAAAGCAAATCGAAACGACACCGGTAAAGACTTCAATGTAAGTTGGTTCAGTACTGTATTTCCACAATAGTTTGTACCAACTGTTCGATTATGTTACGTTAACGATAAATCGATCAATACTAGTGTGAGTACCTTTGTTTGTTCTTTGGGTCGGGTGTTTGAATTGATAAGAAAAAAGAAATACTGAACATGATAATAAGTTGCTTTGTGATATTTAGCTATAATTGTAAAGTTCGTATGTCTGGTGAAACCGCATCTACTAATTTTCAAACGCTATTATCAACCATCACCGATTACTCATAAAGTACAACAACTGTTTGGATCCAGATCGGTTCACCTACATAAAGACCTTCTGCACATAAAATGTGAATGTCTGTACCGGACCCTCAGTTTGCTCCTGTTGTGTTTTTGTTGTGCGTTTACAGTCAGGGTATACATCATTTGTTTTTCTTCCCAATCATTTTGAACACGGTATTAATGTAGATCTTCAAGGTTCACCTGGTCTGAGTGTCCAGGGTAATTAAAGCAAGTTTAAAAGTGTCAAAAAAACTTAGGAATACTGTACGGTCATGGATGAACCCATATTAGCTCAAAGTGTATGTACAATTTGTAATGATTTTAACCATTTCCACACCAGAATCGACTTTTGGGTGCCTTTGTAGGACACGACATTTGACTCGTGACGATAAACTGCTCCATTCCTACAGTTTTTTCGTAATATTTCAAAAGAGTATAATTTACTTTTGCGTATACAGTCGTCCTCTTCATCAGACTAACACTTTACACTTGTATAAATCTTAAATTGGCATATGGAGTGAAGGGTTAAACATATCAGTACAGACCACTTTTACGCTGGACGTGAGGTAGAGATAAAAGGCCACTTATCTGGACTTGAAATATTTGTTTTAACGATCATCACCACACTAATATGAAATACGACATTAATATACTGGTTGTGTCAGCTTGTTATCTCGAGAAACCAACTGGTTCAGAGCTACGATTCGCGTTCGGTTTCGATTTCATTTTAGTAAGATTAGTGTCAATACTGTAATCAGTAGACGACAGCCGCCCGTGTGACTGAAACAAACTGCAAACAAAAGCTTCAAACTGTGGACATTCGTTTATAGGGTTTAGTTTGTTTGTTTTTTCCACAGAATCTAAATAGTATCTGAGCCCCAGATAATGAAAGGCAACACGATAGCTTTTGGTTGAGAAATAATAGCATTAACTTTTTGGATGCGTTTTTTTCTGTTGTTTCAATAGATTTACTTACAACTTTTGCGGAACAAAAATATAAAATCCTCCACTTACATTGTTATTATGTTTATTAGTTTCTCATTGTATATCTGTCTGGTGTGCCTAACATAACTGAGTTGACTGGTTGTATAGGTTCGAGTCTGGTACTGTTTATGTTTTAGACAAACTTAAAAACATTCTTCTCCAAAAACAGTGGTCCGTTTCAAAATTATTTCTACAGAAGTGACATGTCTTGACTGCTCCTTTACCTCAATTGTTAAAATCATGGTTATTTTTCATTCTATTTTTTAAAAGCATTCTTACAATTAACATCGAATGGGCGAATGGTGTTTCATTATGTATAAAGTACCGTAACAATCCTTATCCTGCCACCCAAATTCTCGTCTGTGGAAAATCTGATCGGCTAGATTGTCAAAGCACTTGGACCAGACGACGAGTAACTCCGACATCTGATCAATTTCTACGCTTGTTGACGATACCACTTTGGCCCCGATTGGCATGATAAGGACAAATTAGTTTGGCGATTTTATAGGTTTGGCTACGATGTTGCAGTTAAATGTTGCACTAGAACCAGTTCAAGACTCTCAGAAACTGCAATATGTACTCTACATGTTGCGCATTTGTAGCTGAGAGTGTTAAAAACGTCCGTACGAAATATTGCCCGAAAACGGTCATCCGATTCGCCTCCTACCCAATTTCGGTTCGGTTCGGATTTCGGGTTGAATTTAATTAATGTCTATTGTATAAGGCAAGCATGCTGGGCATTGATACGTGAGTACTCCTTTACCCTTTCCATCACCACCTTAATGACGGCAAGTCGATCCAGGGGTATTACTGATATTATCCAAAATGTCTGCCAAACTGGTTTGTGTTCAATATGAGGGGTCAGAGGGGAGAATAATGCAAACAATGATAATACTGATCCTTATAGACCCGTCTGACCAAGCTCTATATTAATTGCCCCTCTCTTTTTGGCCGAAGTTTTAAGCAATTGTGATGGGTCATTTCAAACGTTGTAGGCCTGAAGCAGTTGCCATAATGAAAATATTGCGTCTGATTATGTCATGACCTGTTCAAAGTGGTTAGAGGACAATGCACTTATGACTCTTATCAGTAACAAATAGTGTAATTCATGATCAGACACGCGCAGCGGTTGTGCCAGTTGGTATGGATAATGAAAACACATTACGTGCCATTTTTTCCAAACAACGCTTAAGTGGTGTTACATCTGATTAGACTACCTTTGTCGAGCGTTAGCTTCTCACAAAAAAGCGATGCTCCGTTTTGTGTTATCCCTATCCGTAATGCAAGGTATACAATATTTTAGTTCACGTAACAGTAATAAAACATAAGTTTAACAAATCGCATACAGCCTCATACAGTGTAAAGTTATAGTAACTGATATCTTCGACGTTCGAGCTTAAATGGTGAACCCCGTTTCAGCATTAACGACAGTTGAAACGCGTTCTGAAATATTTCATATCAAAGCCCGTGCTATTATTTAGGCTTTCATACGAGATTTATGGATTTCACCATATCAAAACAAACAGGCTAAAAATTGGTCGCTGTATGTGCTTATCGCAAAGTTGATCTTCCTTAATCCTTATGACGTAAATGATGAGATTAATTAATTTGTATTGTGCTGACAATAGGCAAACGCCGCGCTATTTGTTTTCAGGATATTGAATTTTACTGAAGAGAAAGATTCCGCACGAATCATACTTAAATGACATTTGAGGCATGCTTGCATGCATACCATTATTGATAAGGAAGTATAGATATTATTAACCTTCGTTGTTTTCAACTCTAAACTTTCGTCTGCTTAAACTGTCGCCTGGTTCTGCATAAACGGCCGTATTGAGTCACACCTTTCTTGAGCGATCATCCAATGAGATATAGCGACTATTAATAATTAAAAACGGCTAGTAGCTTTGTGCGTTACTTTCATTCTGTAATAAGCTATCACTTGTCTTAACCCTTAGCCTGCTGCGAAAATTGTCGTCTGCTGAAAATGTCGTCTGCTTCATTTTTAGATATCGTCCGATTTCTTAAAATTTAGTGAATATTTGTCTGAGTGTCAAACAGCTTGAATCAAGATCAGACGCCGAGTTACTCGGCGTCTGATCTGGATCCAAGCTGTTTGAATAATCACCTTAGTCGCGAGTAGCAGACAAAGGGTTAATCCTTTCCTCTATACAGACGTGCCCTTAACCGCACACGTATCTAATGGCTTTTGAAGACATTTACGAAAATGCTCAAATTCCTACAATTACAACACAATTTAAGAATAGCATTTTTCTTTTGTCTATACCTACATATCTTTCATTAGATTATTTCCTTGTGTATTATTCTAAATAAGCTTGTGGAGGAAAGGGTTAATACAACCAATGTTTCATATTTTAGAGACCGCTTAGTACAGGTTTTAATGTATATGCCTTTAATTTCTCTGCAGCAGAGAACCTTATCAATAACTGTGGGGAATATATTATTTGACTGTAACAAGACAATGCTCTATATTTCTTCAATTTTATCAGATGCTTTTAGTGATAATTCTTAAAATAACGTATCGGGGATATTGGGTTCACGAGACAGTATGTATGAGAAAGCATTTCGATTGAGAGACTATAAAAGGAAAGAAGGCATTATATAAGGCGAAATATTCAGGCGGTCTCAGCATGAATACCAAGGATGCTGCTTTGTTGCCCTGCTCATGTATCAGCGTATGTCATAACAAAAGCTGTCAAAGTAAAACATTTATCCTTTTAATAAAAAATGTTCGTGTCTCATACTGCGGTCCAAATATTTTAAGTTCAAATATGACAACTAAATTCATTTTATCTAAGAAGCTTACGTTTTTTCTTCCTGATTTGAACAACATTGTTTACTCAAATAATGCGGTCTCAAGGTCGCGAAATGTAAACACGATCTACAGCGTAGTATCAGGACAACCACCGCTGTTTAAACCCATTCCCGCTAACACGACTTAGGCGATAACAAACATCTTGGATTTAGACCAACCGCCGATTTACTCGGCGTCTGGTCAAAATCCAAGCTGTTTGACACTAAGGAAATGAAGTCCTAAAAGGTGAGCCCAATCGGCCACTATTAAACATTCAAGCAGAGGGGAACTTTAACAGATAACAGATTAAGCAGTTTCATGTCTGAGGTCTGATAACATCGAGTGTTTAATCTTAAACTATATCAAAAATGGAACACCGCGATGCATTTATCGTAGTTCTTCTTTTTGATAAATGATATGATTTTGAGATTCAGACGACACTCTTGAATTTGACATTGAAGTGTTGATATGAATTGTTTTATCAAACTGTCGATGTCTACGTAATGCCCTATCGCCTGAGAATATCCATTAATTTGCCATATATATATATTGACGTTTCTGCTTTAAATCACTGATATCTTCATTCAAATTTATCAAGTACTTGAGCATTCAGGAAGCGATCGACTACCGTTTATAATAATATTGCCCTTTGGACAATAAGTGGGGTGGGGGTATCAAATAGTATGGGATTTTTGGCCTGGATTAGATTATTTCGAAACAAGTTATGTTCAATCAAACTTTGGGAAATCTAGATCTAACATGGTACTTTCTGAATTATTTGAAACACTATTTTTTACACAGGAATAGCTTAACGTTTAAAGAGCGTCATAAAATGTACTGCCTACTTGTCCCGAGGAGTTTAGAAACATTTAAGGTTTTGATAACAAAAATGTTGACCTGCAATGCGATAACAAATAGTGTAGACCGTGATCAGAGACTTTTTGAACACAAGAGCCTGTGAAAAAAAGATTGGTATAGTTTTGAGACATTACATATTCACTTCTTATGGTTGCCGAAGAAAGTAATTACAGACTACTGATGATACAATAACAACTGCTATAATTGTGTCTAGAGAAAGGAGTTTTTTTCTCTTTTCAAGTACACGCGTTAGTCACCTAAAGTAAACAGCTTAGTGCACAATTATATGCCAATTGGCTTGACATCTGATTCAATTTTAAAATTGTTTATAGTAATAAAGCTTCAAATTATGTTTTCGTTTTTACTTTCACTTGCATTACGTTTAGGGGAAGGGATGTCGTTCGCCTAATTGTAAGTGCCTCATAGTGTCTGTTACAGTGGTATAAACGTTGTTATTTACCACTTATGCGTTAGACACTGTAAAAACTAGTGTTTCTTCTACTGTAACGTGACGACATCTCTAAAAAGTATTTGTAGCACGTCCCAATGGTCTAAAGCTTTAGAAAATGTATATAGTTATCCAGTAGAAAAAAAAGTCAAAATACATGGGAGAACATGTGTTGAGCCAGCTATGCTTCTGAAGAGCAGCTATGCCATCGTCTTAACTATTTATCTACGTATTTCAGGCCGAATATTAACCATTATCATCTATTAAAATTGCCAGCTGCTGATAATGACGTCTTCATGAATTTTTAACCGGGTTAGTTTTGCTTAAACTATCCGACAAGTGTCAACTAACTTGGATCTGGAACAGACGCTGAGGTACGCGTTAACTGACTCGGATCCGGGATGTTTGTTCATATTGCTATAATGGTTTAACGTTTATAAATAATAATCACACCAACTAAGCATTATACATGTACAGTACTAAAACTAATCAAATTCAACCGGTTTTGCTCGGAGTTGTTGCCGCTTTGGTTGCGGCTACAGATGATCGGTTTAAACCAATTCCAACTACAAAATGCTATATACAAAGCGTTTCAATCGGTGGTTTTAGAATTATAAACAGACTCGTATACGCCCTATCCTCCGAAAACATAACGTTTCAATTCGATACCGATCTGGATCTTATTTCGTTTCCGATTAAGGTTTCAACTTAGTATTAAGCTCCGGCACTGTGTGTATGTTATAACGGATATGAGGAATATGAACTGTGTCATAAGAAACTAATATTTTTTTTATATAGCAATATAGAATTTGCAGTGCCATACAACTTCAATACAACGGTCTTTCGCATAATGAACACATGCTGTAATATCCAAATGTGTTTTTTTTAGCATTTGCGTATATCGTATGCATATATAGAGGATATCAAATGAGTGTGAATTCATAATTGAATTTATTGAATGAGTTGGATAAAACGATATGTTGCGAACCTTAAGTTCAATAAATTCAATAATAAAATCACACGAATTTGATTTTCTATTTATGACATAATCGACACTCACTAAGAAAATGCACATTTCGTCTACTTTCGTTTTCATTCCAGGTAGAAGGAAAATTAAACAACTAGTAGTGCTTTGGTTAATTTACACAACGAAAAAGTATAGTTCCGTGACCTAGTACTAAGTTATTAGAATATTTTAAAGAATTAATACAAAATGGTAGTTTCCCGGAGTTAACATAAATATGTCCTTGCCTAATGTCTAATAATCTTTAGTACATGCAAAATAAAATTGGCCGACGTCCAGCAAAAAGGGCACTATGGCATATACAATTGAAGACCCAGACATTTCTATTCGCTACTAACGCATAATCTGGTCACTATCGTTTCAGACCCTGAACAGAAGCTATGAACGTATGCCTAAAGCTTGTACCGGTGTTTTTGTTTCAGAGTTTAGTTTAGATTAAAGTGTGAATTCGACTCAAACGATTTCGAAATAATAAGATTTTACTGAACTTGTAATTTGAATATTGCCTCAAACAACAGTTTGGTCCGCATACAGATGATGTAGTCAAATTAAGTGCTAAACCACTCTTTTAGTTACCCCCGTTCTTCATAGCGCGCGACAAATATAATGTTTTAACTGCCAATTGAATTAAGATCAGACGCCGAATAACTCTGACCCGGCTCCAAGCTGTTTGCCAAATCACCCAAATGGGTATTGACAAATGTCGACCATTGTTATTTATATGTAGTGTTAAAATGTATGTATACTATTTGTATATTAACCACCACGTTTAAACCTTTTCATCTGTTGCGTTATCAATAATATCATACTAACCCTTTTTATTCTGCTATACATGTAGACTGCTGAAATTGTTGTCTGGGTGCTTTAAGCATATTTCAAGCTTCTTTGTGTACGTATGTGCGCCAAACGATATGGAGCGACATCAGTTGAACTACTAACAAACTTTAATCGTTTGACTTTGTTACAAAGAAATAATTTGGATTAAAAACTGGTATCTAGTGATTGGATAGATACCTGTCGTATATATATAGTGTACTGTTTATTGGGGAGTGCGGTACCTGTCATAAACACGCATAATAAGATGCGTGTAATGATTATTGACTTAGTTTATTTCATTAATTGGTCTATATAATAAATACGCCTTGATGTACTCAATCCAATCAAGGCAATATAATTAACCCCGTAACCACCATAGCAATCATTGCAGTCCCAGATAAGACAACGCCTTAGAATAGAAACTTCTTGTTTTCGCCATAAAATCTAGCCCGAATATTAGGGTTTCGAAAAAGGCATTGTTATTAAATTCTTCTTCTACATTTTAATATACGTGTAACAGGAAATGTTTATTTAACACTTTCTTTATTCGGCGACAATCTTGATCCAATCTGTTAGGAGTTGTCAACACAATTGTTAGATTTACGCTTTAAAGATAACGAAACATAGCTAATTCGGGACATATCCAACAGCGTAAGCCTAGATCATCCACCTCGTTGAATATGTATAATATCATAGCCTTAGACTTATAAAACAAATAGTCCAATTGTAATAAAAAGTGGTCTGCAAACGCTGGGAAATAAACATAAGAGGGCGAAACGTACAGGGGCGAAAGAACCAGGGGCTACACGTCCCGTGGCCGAAATGTTTAAGCAAGCGAACAGGTTTCGGGGCGAAACAACAAGGATTCCTTGATATGCTTAAACTATTTAGAAGAACTCTAGCCCCACTGAACCTGTAAGCAAGGGTAAAAGCTCCGCAAGCTAAGAGGCATATAGATTTAATTTTTGACAGAGCGCCAAAAAAGAACAGTGCTCTAGGGAAAAAGGTATAATGTCATGAAAGTACGATAGGGTTCGGCCCCCTCCTAAAAAGGGAAAGCTTGAGCACTGCACTGAACTAATAACCTTTTCAAATTTCGAGCCTCTTTCCGCATGAAACAACGGCCGGGGCAAGGCGATGCGATTAATGACATGTCTCGCATATCAAACAGCCGTGGTCGATAAAACAAACGTGAAGGCAATATTGTAAAAAGCAAACGCAAAGGCACTCAAATGACCGTTTTTTGTTGAAAACAATGTAACGCTCAGTTAAAAAGTACAGGTCGACAACACTTGCCTCACTCATACAGTTTACAATCAGAACTATTTCATTCACTGTAGAAGTACTTCGGCCCAATCAGAGTTGACCGTATAAAAACAAGAGTAAGGTTTCACCATCCTAGTACAAATACGTTTTCCTAACAAAAATACTTATTGTTGGTGTTCATAGGATTTGTGTCTCAGACCGAAAAAACGTGCGAAATTGTAAAGTATACTATTATACCTGTAATACTTTACTACTGTGGTGACTAGTACAAGTATACCGATAGTATACCATTGGACTCCAATACGTCAACTAGTACATAATTAGTTTAGCATTGCAATTGAACTTTCATATTTATATACTATTAGTATTGTATTACACTCTGAAAATCTGAACAATATACACTTACTACACTGTTACTCTTTATTTATCAGGAGCGGTATATAACTAATATATAATTATACCCCCATAAATGAATTTTTTTTTTTTTTTGGAGGGGGGGGTATATAGGAGTCACCCTGTCGGTCGGTCGGTCGGTCTGTCGGTCGGGTGGTCGGTCTACAAAAGTTTGTCCGGAGCATAACTCCAATACTACTGTAGCTAAGTTGATGA
>JAULCE010148646.1:0-11966 GCA_032359355.1 Macoma nasuta | reverse complement strand
GTAAAATCATTTAGGCATGCTTATCTGCAGCTCTGGTCTTCTGAATCAGCTCTTCAAATTCAAATGATTGTTTTTCACCAATATTTCTAACGACAACAGGGGACGGGAGACTGCCACGCAATGACAGCATATCACATCGCGGCTGCGCATGTTTTGTGACAAGATAAGTTGTTTATGCTATTACAACGTTAATTAATTAGAGGTGGCAATGAGATTGCTGGAAGACCTAGTGGAATTCCTAATGCAAACGCGGAGAAGTGCACACGGCTCATCATTTATCTTGTTAATGTCCACGAGTGCTTCAATAAACACACACTCAACTCAAACAAGGTATCAATCAGAAACAGTTTTTACCACTTCTAGGTAATTCGATCATACTGAATATATTGCAAACAGTGTAGGACCCAATCAAACAGCTCCATAAACCATTTACTCCATATGTATGCCTTTTGATGCCTGAGACTGCATAGCAGATGACTTTTGAAAACATTGTTGAAAATGGAGCATTTGCTCATAATGAGCAAATGCTTCATTTCAGCAATGTTTTTAAAGCCATTCAAAATAAGCGTTTTCCTTTCTCCTTTTCAACATTAGTTTTATTTTCATTTTAAATTATTGAATGGGTTTAAAAAAAGATATGGAGTAAAGGGTTAATAGCTGTTTGATTAGGGACTGCACTCTTTACAGTGGTTGTCATAGAGACTGTTTGTGATGCACACATTTTTTATATACAAATATGTACAGCATATTTCCTATGCAAATATATATATTTTGGAGAAAATTATATAATTTGTCGAAACCAACTTTCAGAGCTGTTTTTGTGCTTTTACTGACAGAAAAATGTTTGAAAGTGCTAAAACTTACGAAGGAAACATTTTTATAGTACAAGCCAGAATAAAATGTCACGGCTAGCTGACAACTAAGTTTGCATAAACACCATATTTACAGCTGATGTTAAATGTTTATTCTGTGTGCCATTAGCCCATTTTTTTACGACTTTTCAATTGTCCTTCAGATAATTGCGTAATAGTGTACTATTTTTGTGTGTCAGACATCTCTTTATCCAGAGCTAGTTATTATTATATAAGGTTAGATGCATATTTCAGTGCTAAAATCCTTATATCCGTACCCAAACCTTACATTGTGGATATTTCTTCGGAATTTTTCATCGGAAGTCAAAATTTCAGTGCAGTACATGGAATAAAATTAAGAGTGAAATCCATAGAAGAAATTTTGACATTAACCCTTTTAGCCCTCAGGTTTATATGCCTTTTCAAACAGTGTAGACCCAGATCAGAGGGCTCCTTGAGGAGCGCTCTGATCAGAGGTCTACTCTGTTTGTTTCCTATGAATATAAGGGGCATTCACCCCAATAAGTCATATAAACTGGTCATATTTCAGAATTCAGGAAAAGTCCATTTTAAAATTCAGCATTAAAAAGGTGAAGGTACTTGTATAAACAGAGGATCTTACATGAGAGTTTAATCATTATCACTTTTATGAGTCTTGCCAAGTGTCATATGATTTAAGTCAACGAGTTTCAAATAAATGATAATTATAATAGACACAAATGTAAGTATCTGTTTATGGCATGATAAGGAATTTGAAGAAAATTGTACAACTAAAAACACCGGGCAAAACGTCCTCCATTATACGGTATGGGTGTTGCAGTAAAAGGCAGGAATTAGAACTGTCATCATAACAAAGCCTTAACGACAATGACGTCATAGTTGCAAAGTCAGCAGAATGATGCTCCCTTGTTGGGCATGCTTATCGACAGGTTTCAATCTAGCTCTTTTGCATAGTTTTGTCAGTAGTTACATAGGATATTTATTTGATTGCTTTATGTCACTCCCAAATGCTAAATTCATGTGATAAAACCACTACAGTGAACAGGAAGAAACCTCAAATTTACATGGCCTTGAATACATCGTACAGGATTCTAGTTTTTGTCTATATGTTATTTTTTCAACCAAACATAGGGTTTGGTTGAAAAATAAGGATTTTATCATTTGCAATACACACCTTATCTAGGGCCCTGATTGTATAAAGATGTCCACAATTGCAATAGGCAACTCTTTTAGTGACAGGATAAGGGCTTAGAATCTGAGATTTAAAATTTAAACACTAATTATCTGTTCAAAACATAAAAAGGGGATAATAATACTGTTTGTTTAATAATATTTGAAAGATGAGAATGTATTCCATCTAGAGAATAGCTAAATTTCAAGGTAATACAATAACATGTATTATCATCAAACACAATTTCTTCTAGAAGATGAAATAAAGTCTAATCTTACACGGAAAAAAACAATTGTTCTATATCTGTCATGCTTCAGATCTGAAAGTACAAGACGGATATTCCAGGGACCAAACAATATCTTTCTATTGTCGTCATCACTGTTTACACTCCAATGTTTCGATGCAATTGGCATAAATGACATCATATTAACCCTTAGCCCGCCATTCACGACTGAGGTGATTTTTCAAACAGCTTGGATCGGGATCGGACGCCAAGACACTCGGAATCTTATCGGTATCCAAGATGTTTGACACTCACACAATAGTTGCACAAATTTTTAAGTAAATCCATCAACATTTAAAAATGAAGCAGACGACAAATTTAGCAGACGCAATTTTAGCGGCAGGGTAAGAGTTAACACTTTCAGTGTGGGAGACAAATTTATTCCTTCTTGGCAAATAGTGTAGACCCTGATCAGAGGGTTCTAGACACTATACCTTTCCTCCACAAGCTATATATAGACTTATCCATGAGGAAAGAATCTGATAACAAAATATGAAAATCTATAGGCAAAAGAACAATGCCACTTTTGAATTTTATTGAAATCATTGTAGGAAAATGGAACATTTGCTCATTATGAGCAAATGCTCAATTTCCTACAATGTTTTCAATAGTCATCATTTATAGAGCTGCTTCTGTGAAGAAAAGGGTTATCCAAGTTAAATAGCTAATTGGTTTTAATAACCTTGTCTGAATGAGTGCAGATCTTTGTCTGCAGAAGCCATCCTGGACCACCAAGAATAAGCTTGATATTGTGAAAGGACTGAAATCTTGACATTGTGAAATTACTGAAATCGTGACATTGTGAGATGACTGAAATCTTGACATTGTGAAATGACTGAAATCTTTACATTGTGAAATGACTGAAATCTTTACATTGTGAAATGATCAAAATCACGACTAAAATCTTGACATTGTGAAATGACTGAAATCTTGACCTTGTGCAATGACTGAAATCTTGACCTTGTGCAATGACTGAAATCTTGACATTGTGAAATGACTGAAATCTTGACCTTGTGCAATGACTAAAATCTTGACATTGTCAAATGACTGAAATCTTGAACTTTTGCAATGACTGAAATCTTGACATTGGGAAATGACTGAAATCTTGACATTGTGCTTGTGAAATGACTGAAATCTTGACATTGTGAAATGACTGAAATCTTGACATTGTGCTTGTGAAATGACTGAAATCTTGACATTGTGAAATGACTGAAATCTTGTGAAATGAATGAAATCTTGACATTGTGCTATGACTGAAATCTTGACATTGTGCAATGACGGAAATCTCGGCACTTTGAAATGACTGAAATCTTGATATTGTGAAATGAATTAAATCTTGAAGTTGTGAAATGAATGAAATCTTGACATAATGTGAAATGACTGAAATCTTGACACTGTGAAATGACGGAAATCTTGACATTGTGAAATGACTGAAATCTTTACATTGTGAAATGACTGACACTGTTGAGGCAACATGAAACAAACAAAAGTAGTACAATGTTTTGCAATCAACAAATACCCCCTTGGGTTCCACAATTGCCTAAAAGCGCCATTGCATAAAGGGCAGCCCTAATTCAGATGCGGCCTTAGAAGAATTTTGAAAATATTGTGGGAAATGGAGTATTTGCTCATCATGAGCAAAGGCTCCATTTTCCACAATTTTTCCACTGCCATTCAAAATAGTCTTTGATAGTGATAATTACTCATCATTTTATTCAGATGATTTAATTCATGATGAATCTAAAAATAGCATTTGAAGTAATTGGAAATTAGTTATTATTCACAGTGGGCAGAGTCTAGTATGCAAATTCAGCTCAAGAAGGTTCAAGAAATCATAAAATTATTGTCCTTCAGGTTGTCAATGAAGATGCAGCCAAGCTTCTGAATGACACAGATGACCAAGAGGAAGCTGGAAAGCTCTTGACTGACACTGATGATACAGAGTTGGACCTCTCAAGAAACTCGAAAGATGACCCATTGGTAAGCTGCAGCTTATTGTAGCAACCTGCTGAAAATAGGTTTTGTAAAATCATAATGTCCCATGTTTAATGTTTTAATCCACTGAAACACCTTTTAGCGCCTCTGTAACAATTATTGATGGCTATAGAAAACATTGTAGAAAATGGAGCATTTTCTTGTATGAACCAAAACTCTTATTTCCTTCAATGAATTCAATACAATCCATAAAAGGCATTTTTCGTTTGCCTAGATTTTCATATTTTTCTAGACATATTTTCCTTGAGAATAAATCTTAAAATTGCTTTTGGAGGAAAGGGCTAAAAGAGCTGCTGAAATGGTTGCCTGCATCATTTTATATCTCATCTCAGTCTTTGGAGAATCTATTGTCTTGGTGTCAAAAAGTTTTGATCTGGAACAGATACTGAGTAACTTGGTGTCTAATCTTGATCCAAGCTGTTTGCCATTATCATCACAGTGTTGTTTAGTGGACAAGGGGTTATTATAATAAAACAGGTGGTTAATTATAATATTCCAAGGTGGTGGTGTCTCATTATAACTGTTTATGAAGTAAAGCGTTAATAAATGGTTTCCATTTCAATCTCATTTCAGGCCATGGATGACAGTTTTATACCAGACTGGCTTCTGTAAGTATATAAAGAAGATTGCAAATTATAGTATGAGGGACATCCTGGGAAAATGGCATCCAATCTCAACTTACACTGTTAGATAGATTATAAATTAACATAGTATAAGAGACTACATTGAAAAAGAAGGTGCTTGATCAGTTGATCTAAACTTTTTTTTACTTTATTTTAAATGTCAAAAGTTCTAGCTTTTGCAATAACGTTGGCTATGTGAAAATGAAAATTATAAACAAAATGTTAAAAATGTCCATGTCCCGTGAGTAAATGCATCAGGGATCTGCAAACATCATAAATACAGATCTGTCACTGCATTTTCATTGTTGCTTCTGACGTAGATAGTGTCAATAAAATTTGAATTACGGTGTTGGTCGAAAATGGTTTGCAAGTTCCTAAGATACATTTTCTCATAGCATAGTTAGAAATTTTGGCCTTGGGGATTGGGAAACAACAGAATGAATGTGATTCGAAGACTAGATAACCATTTGCTCACCTTGGGTTTTAGTTTGTGTCAGAATGCAGCGAGACCCTTGCAAGTTTTCTTTCTGGATTACAGTGTTATCCTTTTTACCTGTGGGACATGATTTTGTTTTTTTGTGATGCAAGAATATCCTCTAACCCTCCTGTTTGGCGCCCAGCTTCTACCATTCTGGTACAAGCTGGGTGCCAGTCTTCAGTCTTGAGTCTGAAAATGAAATGGTGAATACAAAGCCTGTTGTTTCCATTAGTAATTTTATACCAACAAAGGGAGGCATGTAACTTTGCACTGTGTCTCCATCCATCTAACGTAACCATCTCTCCATCCATCCACCAGTCTGCCTGGTCAAATCATATCCCAGTCATAACTGTGTAACTATTAACAGGAATTCGAATATATTTAACACATTTGCAGAGAATCTTTGAAAGGTGTTTTGCTAGTAACTACCAGGTCCACAATTTTAAAGGTCAAGGTCAAGTTAAAGAGTAACAGGTCCTTTTGCTGTATTAAGTGGTATTCTACTTAAATATGGGTGAAATTTTAAGTTGACCGATCATTAGGCTTGAAATTCAACATTGGTAAACGGTTTTAATTAACTGAGTATTGGGGTAAGAAATTGGTCCTTAACTCACGTCAAGTGACAATTGTGAGTACAGTAATAACTCCACTGCTGTTTTCACCATAAAAGCTTATTTAACATGCGTCTTGAATGATTGAACAGAGAGAAATAGCGTGGACCCTGAAAAAGCAGTCTGATCAGGGTCTACACTATTTGTCCATGTTCTGCTGGCCAAAGACCTTGGAGTAGTTACGGTAAGCCTTATGGGTCAACAAGCCTTGTACTAAAGGACAGAAGCGGGAATTTATACAGTCCAACCTGTTTTGAACGACCGTTCTAAAATGAGGCATTGGTGGTCTTTAATACAGGTTGTTGCTTAATGCAGAATGAAAGTAAAACAGAAAGCTCTAAAAAAAAAAAAAAGAGCTTTCTGCATGAAAGTAAAACAGAAAGCTCTAAAAAGCTTTCCTTCTGCCTGAAGCGACCACCTGTCTTAAAATAGTCGCTATGATACCTTATTTAATGGCTGCTCAAGACAGGTTTGACTACGTCTTTCTCCTCTACTACTGGTCATGAGATCACTTCTCTATCATTGGGTTCCATTTGTCTTTCTGTTTTTGCATGGCTGGCATGTTGGACGGGGAATATGTGCTTTCTAAATAGAGAACTCTACCTGGTACTTTTCTAGTACTGATTTACTTTACTAGCAATTTAGTTAACTCTTTACCTCATAGAAATGCCTTTTTAAGCCTTTGTAGCAGATGATGCTCGAAAACATAATGGGAAATGGAGCATTTGCATATAATCAGAAAATGCTAGGTTAAGTATTTAACACAGCATAATGTCAGAAGTATTTCAAATTGGGATTGATTTTGGTTAGTGAAATCAGAATGAGAAAGGATCTTGTTCCAACCACAGTGTACTTTTGTCATGATCATCTTCCTGACCCTGTGGCTGCATGTAGGTTGTATCATATGTATAAGAAGAATTGCATAACCCATTATGTATGCTACTGCTAAGTATAGTATCAGGCATGGCATTCACAAAACGACTTGAGTCGAGATCTTGCTCAGACTCAAAATTTCAATCTCACATATTGACCTTAATTTTATTGCTACTGCACTATAATTTTGTCTGCCAGTGAAACATAAGTGAAGTGCAGTGGCAATAAAATTGAATGAGATATTCAATCTTGAAATTTTGAGTTTGAGCAAGATCTCGACTCGAGTCGCGTTGTGAAAGCCGGGCCAGAGGTTGATTTCACATTAAACCAGGGCTCTAGATTAGCATGCTTAATTGAAACCTTCGTAACTAAATTACCTTATTTCTTTACTAAACCCTATGGTGTGACCATTCGTTAAAATCATCTTTTCAAGATGATTCTAAAGAATTGCCATACCATCCGATTTAATGAAGAAATGAGGATTTTAACATTTGTAAAAGCAAGTTATCTGGAGCCCAGCAATTTGTTTTAAAAATAAACTTGTTTTATTATATGCCTTGAAATTACACCAGTTGATTTCCCAAGTTTTGCTAGAGTGAATGACAAAGTCTTGTATTCACCTGTAGGTATTTCAGTTCTTCATATTCCACTGTAGCTCTTGGAAAGGCTTTATGCTATTTATGTACGGTAGTTGGTTGTGTATTTTGTGCAGTAATTTGCTAAAGACTTAATATTTTTTTTTGATTTTGGTGTCCATCAATACAATACTGAACATCTCTTATAAGCTCATCTCCAAGTGAAATGGTTGGTCTTGTTTTCAAATCATTCCTTCATTCCAGCTACATGTATCTCCAATTCATATTTGGGTCCCTATCGAAATTATTAATGCTAGAAGTATGTCTAATGTGCAAGTCCATAAATGATTTAGTCATCGGTCTTCAGTCTGATAGCTGACATCATGAGTTGACACAAGAAGGAATCATGTCTACCCACATCAAACTTTGATAGTATGATAACGACTGTTTGCAGAATTATGTTCTAATAGAATCAATTGTAACAGTATAGATGATCGTCTTGAGATAAGAAATTGCCTCACATCATGTTTTAAGATTGATTAGCATTATAATAAATGCACTGGTAAAATGTGCTACTGTTGGGCTATCTGCATCAATTTATTCTGTTTATTGCTTTGCTTCGTAAAATAATTGTTACCCGTGCACATGTAAAATATGTGTAAAATATTGGCTATAATGACTCATGTCTAATATATTACTTGATTTTTCCGTCCCATTGTTATTTCCATAACACACTTCTATAGTGTTGAAGACAACATGACTATTGCCAGCTGAGCGTGTCCCAAACATCAATGAAAATTGAAGCCTGTCATGCAATAAGTTACTAACACCTGCATTGTTTCTGTTTCTCGAGATCAATTAATAGATAAACCATGCGGACCTGACTCAGGCACTGTTTACATCAAGGACCTCTGATGGTTTCTAATGTTATTTGCCCATTATTTTCAATCATGGAAATAAAGATTCTGAAAAGAATGCTATAATTTAGGAAATTTTGCCCATATATCTAAGTTTTTGGAGTAAGTTAGATTTTGTTGAATTTTACTTAATAAAGATATTAATATTATGACTATAGAATATAATATATATTAATAGTTGTTTTAAAGACATTGTTCCCCATGTACATCTACAAAACTTTAGAGGGTGTGTTATCCCAATAGGCAACTTTTTTGACAATTTGGTTTGGATGGAAGAAAGCAGTGAGTGCTTTATCTGAAATAAGCACTTGTACAGTATAAAATTATTGCATGAATTATATGCATGGTTCTACTATATCGTTTTCATCAATTTGCACTTTTCATTCTGGGATCCTCCAGAGTTGATCGTCCACCTGTCTGTTCATCTATAACTATATACATGTATTGGTCTCATTGTCGGAATGATTTACTTTTTCATAGGCAAAATAAAGCATGGCAGCTCTGAATATCGGGGTAAACCTTTGGAATTCTGTAAGAAATATAAAACTTGAATATTGGAAATATGGTACCATATTTATTCCAATGTTTATATTCTTAGCATTTCTAGTAGAGTTGAAAAACATATGCAAATGACCAAAAAAATGTCATAGATCCTTCAGTACAGCACATTTATCTATGTAACAGAATTCCTTAGGTAGATGAGATTTAATCTGGAAAAAAATAATCTATCAAGGAAGATAATTTTATGGTGACCTAATTCACCTGCATGAAGTCAAATGATTTTATACAATGAAAATCAGACAATTGAAACTAGTAGAAGAACAAGTTGTATTCACTTATCATCATGGATAGGGAATGGGATTCAGCAATTAGAATGGGTATCTGAATGGTTTGATCTGGATCAGAATGTTTGCTTGGCATCTTTGACCAGGTCAAGCTATTTGTTTATTAGGGTAAATTATGGTTAAGATCCGAAGTATAAGGGTTAAAACAGTAATTTGTTAATGACAGTCAGCTTCCAAACTCATGTCGCCAAGTGCCTGAGACCAAACTTCTCAAGCCTCCATTCTGCCATTTTTCTCTAGATTTTATTTGTAGACAGGTGGGATAACGGTAGAAGACAAGTAGGTCATGCATCCAGTCATTGATTAGTGGAAGAATATTAGTGATTAGTGATTTCACCATTGAAGTTAAAAATCATTCTGCGACTGGACTATATAATTAGGGATGTCTGGAAGAATCCATCAATCTTCCAGAAGCTGTTCAAGGAGATACATAAATCTCAAATAAGGTTCACGGGGATCTTGCCCCCACAGGCCTGGTCCTCTCCATAGACAGACTCCCTATCGATGACCCATGACGACTCCCTATCGATGACCCATGACGACACATAGGCTCCCTGGACCTGGCCTTCCTCTTATATGGATTGGCGGCTCCTTCTCCCTTTTTTACCTGACAAAAACCATATGTATAGTATGGATGTAAAAATGAGATGTTTACACTATTGGATGCTTTAGTCATAAATGATAACTGCCTCAGGACACATGCAAATACTGTATTCATTCTTTGATTCTGATTGCCCAACTGTTTGAGGATAAACCCAGAATGGTCGGCGATCGGTCACCAATAGAACAGCAACTAGTTGGCCACAGATATTTCAATATTGGTTTGTGACAGAATCAGGGATGGATCGCAGATCTCTTGCACACCACTCGACAACCTCTATGATTTAAAATAACTGCAGAGGAACCACTTGCTGCAAGTAAAATTCACTTGCCATATGCCATGTTTTGACACTTTGATCTAGTTGCAACCGCTGCAACCATTGCATGGTCTCCATAGGAACTCCTGAAATCACAGTTTGCAAGTGATCATAATCCAGTCATAAGACTGTTGTGACTACGCCCTTAATTTAAATGATGTTATCTTTAAGGAATTAAAAGTTTGGACCTTACCTAAACTTTTTACTGTTAACTAAATATTCCCAGACTTATTCTAACTTCAAACTGCCAGGGCCCTAAACATCAGAAGCCTTTTTCTTCCATGGAGAAAGGGTTATATAGGACTGTGCAAAATACACAACCCAATTACAGAAGTTGATAATGCATAGAACTACATTGATCTTAAGAAGATCTGTGTTGTGTCATTAAAGCGGCACAATTTGTTTTTTGTCAACAGTTTGTCAATAAGAATTCTGCTGAGATTTCCAACACATTTTACTGTATGTATATTAACAAGGCATATAGTGGACACATTTTCAACACATATATGCATTTCGACATATTCAACTATAATATCAAAGTTGATTGGAAACTATATATCAGTCATTACTGAGTTTCTCCAGTGATCTGAATTTTTAACCAGATTTTTCGAAGAAAAATTCTGGTTATTAGATTGGGTTTGTCAGCGGGTGGGCGGCGTCAACTTTTGTTTTCCGGATGATAACTTTAGTTCCAGATGGAATATTTTCATGAAACTTGGTCAGAATGTTTATCTTGACAATATCTCGCATGGGATTGAAACTGGGTCATGTTGGATGAAAAAGTAGGTCACTAGGTCAAATCTTAGAAAATATTTCTACTTTTGGTTTCCGGATGATAACTTTAGTTCCAGATGGAATATTTTCATGAAACTTGGTCAGAATGTTTATTTTGATAATATCTCGCATGGGATAGAAACTGGGTCATGTTGAATCAAAAAGTAGGTCACTAGGTCAAATCTTAGAAAATATTTCTAAACTCTATAGAGGTCACATTTTCAACCTATTGTTGATACAGATTTGTCAAATTGTTTGTTATGATAATATCTTCCATGAAATTGAAACTGGGTCATGTTGGATAAAAAAGTAGGTCACTAGGTCAAATCTTAGAAATATATTTCCAACTTGGTTTTGGGATGATAACTTTAGTTCCAGATGGAATATTTTCATGAAATTTGTTCAGAATGTTAATCTTGACAATATCTCCTCTGAGATTGAAACTGGGTCATGTTGGATGAAAAAGTAGGTCACTAAGTCAAATCTTGGAATAATTTTTCTAAACACTATAGAGGTCACATTTTCAACCTATTTTTGATGCTGATTTGTCAAATTGTTTGTAATGAAATATCTTCCATGAAATTAAAACTAGGTCATGTTTGATAAAAAGTAGGTCACTAGGTCAAATCTTAGAAAAATATTTCTAAACTCGATAGAGATTACATTTTCAACCTATTTTTGATGCAGATTTGTCAAATTATTTGTTATGATAATATCTTGCATGAAATTGAAAATGGGTCATGTTGGATAAAAAAGTAGGTCACAAGGTCAAATCTTAGAGATTTATTTTAAACTTGGTTTCGGGATGATAACTTAAGTTCCAGATGGAATATTTTCATGAAACTTGGTCAGAATGTTTATTTTGATAATATCCCACATTTGATTGAAATTTGGTCATGTTGGATGAAAAAATAGGTCACTAAGTCGGGTCTTAGACAATGTGTCTAAACACTGTAGAGGTCTCATTTTTAATACCTTATTTTGATAGTTTACATTTATTTAGTTGTTTAGGAGTTATCATACATAAAAATATACTTGAACATGGATAGGATG
>JAULCE010148535.1:0-11967 GCA_032359355.1 Macoma nasuta | reverse complement strand
CGCCATCTAGCGTCACGGTGTAAAATCGACGAAACGTCGACGATTTTGTCGCGTAACAATGCCAAATGATAATATTTACTGAAATAAAAAGATATGTCGGATATCCGATACCATACTTTTCCTTTCGAGTCCCTTGTTTAAAACTAAAAATACGCGACTGGTACGATAAAAAGCTAGGTTTACACTCAATATCAAATGTTTATGCTATATGATTGACTGTATAGCGAGTGAATGGCGTGCGTAAAAATGTTCTACCCTGTTTGAAGCATTCTGTAAGCAAATAACGGTAAGTGTGCAAATCAGTGTGATTTTCCTTGTGAAAATTCGGAAGCTCCGAGGAAAGTCGGAATTTGCGCGATACAGATTTTAAGAGCTGTAAGCCTGTGGAATATTGGAGTTAAAAAGTTGGCATTCGAAATAGTCTCGCATCATTGACACGTATCCTGTCAATCGCGGGTACAGAAACACGTCTGCCAGTCTTGAGCGGGATCTACTGTCGGCGTTTGTCCCGATCCAAATGTTTGAAATTCGGACAATTTTTGCGGCAGGATAAGGGTTTACATGATTGGTTGCCACATGTTCGACACGTATTGACAAAGCAAACACCTTAGGCTTTGGTTCTGTTTTTTGTTTCGATAAAAGAAAAAACAAATGGACTAAACCGAAATGGAGATATTGAGATTCGACTGTTGGTACTGAGTATTTACGCCGAAATTGAATATCACGTCAAATTCACATATAAGTATCGTCGGTGATTTTGAAAATAACACCTACATGTACCTGTCATATTGGCAAAATGTCACTTACGTGGTTTTGGTGAAACATTTTGATGTTCGTCAAACACACTTATCGGTCATTTCGATCAATAACATTTACTTGATTTTGGAAGAAATAGTCGGCGTCGGTTAAAAACCACGTACGTGCCATTTATATACAATTAATATCTTTAAAAAAAGATATTCGGCGGTAAACTTATTTGAAAGCCGTGAATGTTTGAACTGCGGTGTGTTGCAATGAATGTTATGGTGTATAACAATATTTATATATCTATTGTTTATATCATTTATCCTGTGACTAAGGCTCCTGGTGACCTAATAAAGGGTAACCTAAAAACAAACTTAGCTTTATCCGGTCAGTAGAAGTGATTCGGTGGGTAGGCGTATAATCTTCTATTACGAAATACCAGAGATATTTTACTCAATGAATAATAAAGTTTTGAAACGACTGTTTCAAGATAAAAACACTACAATTGACCTTTTTCTCAATATGTACGCCATGAAAAATTTAGGTTAGAATTTGAAAAGAAAACAAAAGATATGTATTTGACGAATCTCGAATCCACACCTAGACGTAGAACAAGTATAAAGACTGGCACATTGGCATTTAAATACTTACATTTGTGATTGCAATGGGCTTATTGAGTTCATGTTACTGCCTTTATTCTAATATGAGAATTATGTCTATCGACTGGTCATTGGAAAGTCTAAAACTTGGGACCCGAGAAGCAGAAATATAGGCAGCCAAGTTATGCAAAAAATGATCTCTAGTGGAAGTTTTCTTTTGAAGTGAAGCAATTCTTTTTATGACGTAAATCTTTTACAAAAGCAAATGTATTTGAAGGTTTTCCGTCACCAACTGGACCTAATGACCGTATTTAAGTCCAGTTCCGTCACATATTAAACAGTTTGTGTTCATGATTCATACAGTTTTCATGTCCAGTTTATTTTTAATCGGTTTGTAACCCAGTCAGGGCAATTAGTCAGTGGAATTACCATTTTAAAGAAATTTAGCTTCATAGATCTATTTCTGGTACTTTCTCACTCATTTGTGGAAAATGCAGGTCATAACTGATCTCATACAGTTTTCGCCGAAAACATGGCACATGCCCGGTTTTAGAACCCCGCATTAGGTGCCATTAGGAGAAGATTTTATCAGTAGAAATATGACATAACCATCCAATTGCATGCTTGCTGATCCATAGAGATGCTTATTGGAAAGAGATCTTAACAGTTATTTTTTTTTCTTTGGTTGCCAGGGTGTTCAGTGTCAATTTCCAAGCTATCGTTAATGTTTCTCAGGTAAGTGAGTTGTGTACGAATCTGATGTTCTGCTCAGTCTGTTAGATTTTATGAACAGTCGCGTATTATGATTATTGTTTGACATAACTGTAAACTCCAGCATATCACACGTCTCCCACAACTCTCTAATTTGAGAGCTAGCCCGTTTCTTGTTATCCATTATCAGCATATTGGTGTCCTACGTTCCTAGGGGAAATATATTCATCTCAACTACCTTGACACGTCTTAAGCAATCAACAAACTTCATAAAGGCAATAAAGAATCGTAAATGCAGCTCGTAACATTGTCATCTCTTTCATTGCCATGAACAAGTATTATGTTAAAAAAGGGAGTACTAAGATCAGAGGGCTCCAGAGGTAGATTTCTGATCATGGTCTGCACTATTTTCATATTTTATAATATAAATATTATGTCAAACCTATGTTGTCTATATAATTCAAGGGGTAATGATTTATATACTTTAATAAGCCGTTTAATTACTTTATTACAAAATACTCCTAGTGGAAGGAATCATATTTATAATTATTCAACATGGAAAGGGTAAAATTCTCGAATGTAGTAAACTTGTCGTCGCATGCACAGGCTGCACATAATATTGAACATGGAACGTTGGCGCAGGTTTCAAATTTATGTCAAAACTTAAGCGATAAAATCGATTGAGAATTAAGATTGCCAGTGTAAAATGCTCATACAGTTTGAGAAGTTTTGTGAATTTGGAACATGACCGGTTACCATGTACTCATTTTGTCTCATTTGAATACTCAACTCCATATTTCAACAAATCAATTTCTTTGACCGTGATACCATCACCCGGTTTGGAATGCAACACTTATTCTCAGACTCAAACCTCGATAATAATCTCTACCTTTTTTTGTTTGGCGCCCAGCTTCAACAAATCTGGAATGCGGGTGCCAAACAAAAGAGTTAGATCTTATTCCTGGGTTTCGCGTCTGAGAATGGGTTGGTAAATACAATAAGGTCTGATACTGTTTACAGGTCGTTGCTAAGGGGATGGTGGACAGGGGTGCGGGAGGCGCCATCGTCAACATCTCCAGTATGACAACCAACGTCGCCTTCTCGGATCACACCTCCTACACCACCTCTAAAGGCGCCGTGGATGCACTGACAAAAGTTATGGCCCTTGAACTGGGGCCTCATCAGGTACTTAACACTGTACTCATTATCGTCGACGTCGTTCGAAAAAGACTAAGTGCCATTTTGATAAAATGGCACTAACGTCCTTTTTGAACAACGCCGATGACATACTTTGTTTAGAATCATCCACAAAACATATGATGACAAGAAATTATATCTTATAGCAAGCGAATCATGCCAAATACGAATTTATTTCAGAATATTGCGGGACATTTCGCTCATAAAGAGCAAAGGCTTCGTTTTTCACAATGTTGTCATAGGTCATCTGTTACAGAAGGATCAACATGCGTGTCTAATATTAAACCTTTGATGTAATCGAATGTCGGAATTCTACAGAAAGTGTAGAAAAGATTTGCCTCTGACGCTATTGAATGTTTTATACAATCGGTCAATCTATTTTGAGCAAATGCTTCTTTTCCTTCAGTGATTTTAAAAGCCATATGTTCAAATACGCTTCTGTGGAGGCAAGGATTGATAAGGACCTTTTTTCTAAACTCCTTTGGTAAATTGTAATTTACAGTGTTTCTGTAAATATGTAGGAGATATGCAGTTGTTGTTGGGGTTGATCATTCTTTTTAATCATTTAATGAAATATTAAAATTATTATACCACCAATGTTAGTATAGTGATAGGTGAATCGGTTGTATTTCGGACCCGCGGTCATGTGAACAAACGAAAATGGACTACACTGCTTTGTAGATTATTTTAGATTTTTAACTTCCACATGGAATAACAAGGGTAGGGGCATATCGAAAATACGTGACTTATCCCTATGTTGTTGCAATTCATTAGAATCGTCTTCAAAACAACGTCACAACAGCCATTAAAAAGTTTTGTGCATTTTCAGCCAAGAAAAAGTGTAGTGTTAGACCTTACTGGACGTCAGTGATTATCTGGTGTAATTGTACGAGGACTTTGTTACAGGTTCGCGTCAATGCCATACATCCTACCATAGTGATGACCGACATGGGCAAAAGAGCATGGGAAGATCCCAAGAAACACATGAAGTACCTCGTCAGGACTCCCATGGGACATTTTGCAGGTACATTTAAGTCGTGAAGTCATATCACAAGGAAACATTTTAGCCTATAATCACTTTTCATTTTGAAAAACGAAGGTTTGCAGCTTAGAGACGTAGGTGCCGGTAAAAAAAAGAAAGTCCGGGTCTGATCAAGGGCCACCTTTAAGATGTTCATTTACTGCTGTTGTTGTTGTACACCATATGAGCTGCCCTTTTCACGGCGGCATGTTTCAATCAATATTCGATTGTTTCAAAACATATAATTGATACAAATTTATATCGGATCCATGTCTACAATGACTTGGAGTTTATGAATTACAGTTTATAAAAACATAACTTTTTGGTAATTTCGTGTATACGTAAAAATTGCTACGACATTTACCATTTGTATTTAAACAGTGGAAACCCTGGCCAGTCGCCACGTCAGTGACGTGGCGGCTGGTCTGGGGCTACACTGTTTTCTATGTCCGAGTGTCCCTTTTCGCGAGACGTGGCCCATATGGATTTACGGCACGACAAAATATGAACAATTGGCATTGCATAGTTCGGTATTCCGTTTAGGCTAGCCGTTTAGTGCTTATACGATTACGCTATACACAGTTTTCAAGTAACCTGTATTAAACAAAATAACCACTTGCGTAAATTACTTCACTAAGTTTACTTCACTTTGATTTTAGTTGCTGCCAATACCATACGATTTTATGGTTCATATGGTTTCCTTAGAAAATGAAATAAATGCCAATTTGAGAATATTATGGTACCGTAGCTTTTTAGTTGAATATGTCATTTCTTTTCACATTACAGAACCCTCGGACATTGCTGATGGTACGCTGTATCTGCTGAGTGACATGGCCAGGATGGTGAACGGCACAATACTACACATAGACGGGGGACTCACCGCCGTCTAACAGTTTACCACAATGAATATTCGTGTTAACCTTTAACTCCATGAACTGGTTTAGACGAATTTATTCTAATGTTTATGATAAGCATATGGTTAATCATATAGGGGGAAGGAAAATACTTAACTTGAATGACTTTGAAAACATTGTTGGAAATGGGGCATTTGCTCATTATGAGCAAAAACCCACTTCCCACAATGTTATCTAAAGTCGTCTGCTATATTGAATAATTATTGTATTTTAAAAAGCATGTAGATTGGGCAATCATTTTACAGGGTTAAAATATAAAAAAAACATTCTGAAAGAAGCAAGTCTTAGTTATTCTTTCAAATCAATGGTATCAACTATGCAAGCTTAATTTTTCAGAAAGCTGAGGTGGATTGTCGTTTTTTTATAGATTTGTTTGTAGCATACAGACTGTTGAGAAACGATGAAGACGAGCATTGTGATGCAAGTTAACAGTGTAGTGCAATAGTTTCTAACCCCATCACCACCATGTACGACTCAAATCACCATTACAATCAGTGTAGTCCTAGACCAGATGCTACTAAGATGGCGGCGTCTGATAAGGGACTTTACTTTTTTGTAAAAATCTATTTGATGAATTCTAAAATATTTGATTCAAAACCAGTTACAATCGACAATTTTAAAATTTGCGCCGAAAGAGTGTATTTATATATAATAATCAATGCCGTGTGTCACTCTACATTTAAAATACACCTGTGCCGTAGTCCCATTCATAAACTCTCCATTAATTTTCAGGAATTTACTGTGTATTTGTAGTCGTTGAAAGTTCTCGTATATGTCCATTCCTGGAAGAAATGAAGACTCTACAGGCCTCGTCTCCTATATTTCTCAGGATGGACGTATACTCGTACTTTCTCCTATACGTAATGTGGTACGGATGTAAACTGAGTTTAATTGCAACCAACACACCCCGAGGTCTGCGTTTGAAACTGTAGAATCGGTGTGGGTCTGCACTTCTGCTAAAGACTGAGTGGTCTGTCACTGATTGAGAGAACTAAGTTTTTTTTAAGAAAAAACACCATTAGAACCCATTAATCATATTTCCCTCAAAATCGTAAAAGAAATGTGTGATTCCCTTTTACTCGTGCATAAACTATCGAATATATTCACGTCAAAGCCATGACTCTTGCCAACTTAACCTGCTTCGATGTTGAGTATCGATAATGTAAACTATATATTTCTCTCAGTAGCTGACAACGTCATAATAAGCTTTGTTTACATAACAAGTAATCGGGATTCCAGCTCAGAAGCATTCGTTTATGCATCTGAAAGTTTCGTGATATGAATATTAATGTGCCTATGTACGTATGTTACTACATGAATAAAGGAAAGTCATGAATGCATGTGAAAGTGTAATGGTGTAGTGGTAAGTGTCAATGACTGCAATGCGTTTCATTTTACTCCGCGTTGGTTCGAATCTCATTTTGAAAATATATATATATACATGTAGTTACAAGCGATAAAAAACAGAACTGCTTTGCATGCTTACTTTTCTCTTCATATTTGTTAATTTCCATTTATATTATTGGCATTCGGTACATAAACCTATTTCGGTAACACTAGATGTAAAAGTAAAGGATTTTCTCACTGACAGTGTCAGTTTGTGAATCGTTGTCTGTCTCAGAATCCGACGTCAGGTCTTCCTGGAAATCTTCAGTCCAGCTGCTTTTTACGTCTGTACAATGAAACTTCATTGCGAAAAATGTCCCTCGCAAAATCACTACAGTAACACATTTTCCACCTGTCAAGCGAGTAACAAATGCGAATTAATACATACAAAACTCACGATTCATGCATTTGCATACAAGGAAATATAAAAAAAAATATCTTAAAACAAATATTCTTGAGCGGGATTCGGACCTCCACTCCTGCAAAAGATTTGAATATTTACAACTCCTATTTTAATCATCATTCAAATGTATCGTATAAACTGAAAGGAATATATTTGGTTACACCTAGGTGTACCGAAATGCCTTTTTACCTGTTTCAGCATGCTCATATGTAAATGAGCGACAATCTGGACGGCTTCCGATAGAAACCGGATAATATTCAGGGCACTTCGTCGCAAATAATAAACAAAACATCGATGACTTCAATTTATCTAAATACTGATAAATTAAACTCTTTTTTTCCATTCTTTTAGGGTCAATATTAACAAATGATCTTGGTTGTTTTGTATTGCAAAAATGCAAAACAAAACGTGTTTTAAGGGGAAATACGCCTTTAACAAGAATAGTAGGAAATGGTTCAACCTTTTAAAAAAGGGGTTTAAAAGAGCCAAATAACTAGGTATAACTTGACTCGATATTTGTTTAATGAATGTGATTAGTAGGCCACAACTGTTGTGTACGCATGATTGGAGTCATAGTCTCTACGGTCGATTCTGGCGTTCTGATTGACCTGGAAGTACTTCGAAATGAGAAACGCCCATGTTTTAATGACCCTTGTGGATATTCATGCCTTCATATAAAAAACACATACGCCGAGGAAACAATTATATTTATTTATCTTCGCTGTCTTTGAAACAGTAACACAGAGACAGGGGTGGCAACTCTATTTGTGGACCGTCACATCGGCGCACTGGTAAAACGAGGCTGGGCGGCGACGTTATTTGTACACTTAAAATGTTTTTCGCGACCATGGTGATAATGTCAACCACCTGTGATAGTGTCTGTTTTCTACTTTGTTTCGGATTTTCTGTATGTCTGTATGTCGGTCTCTGAATGTCTCTGTTGCTGTATATGACCATTTTTTATCCATGCATCTCTCTCTCTCTCTCTCTCTCTCTCTCTCTCTCTCTCTCTCTGCCACTGTACCTCAACGTCTGCCAGTTTCATTTTCATCTCTTTTAGTTCCTTTTTATTTTTTGTCGGCTGCATTAAAGTGCCTGTATTTGACATATGTTTATACAAATGCGTGGGGTTGCAGCCTGCGTTTTGCATTCAAGCTGTATTTGTTTGGTAGTTATACTGTTTTTAATTCTTCAAGCTGGGTGCTGAACAGATATAGTATGTGTATTTTTAAGTATTATCAGACCGATGATGAAACAAAGGCTGCAGCTGTCCTATAGAACTGCAGTCTGCATTAATAAAACAAATTTCACAGAGAAATTTATTCATATGACCTCGGGAAACTGCATTTTCTACATAAACATTCAATTTGATTTATAAAAAAGCAATGAAAAAGCTCGATATGTATCCGCGGACCGCAGACAAATTCTGCGTTTAATACCCCTAAAACTACAGACTGCAGTCTACCTTTGTGTGATTCATGACGCGTTAAATATCAAGCTGTTCCTATTTGCAACACGCTGAGCGGATGTTTGGGCTATAACGAGGCAGTAATGTAAAATTTATAGTGTCCTTAGACCACATTTACAGTCAGGGCCAAGTGCTGCCTTTGGTTCAGTAATAATCTTATCTGTCGTTCTGTCCGTCCGTCCGTGAAAGTATCGGTGTGACTGCCTGTCTGTCTCCCGATCTTCTAACTGGCCTGACATATTATAAACCGTCTGTCAGTGCCATTTAACTTTTAACATATAACACATACATGTATAGTGTTTTGAAATAGGTTTTCATGGTCCGGTTCTCTGACATGAGTTTAAAGCTGCCATACATGTTTTTAGATATTTTACACAATCTTGAGACCGGATTCATATGAAAACACAGACTGCAGCATTCCTCTAGATACTGAAGTCGGTTTTTAATAAATGTATAGTGCAGGATATGTTGGAGCTCAAGACCTGCAGCCAGCCCAAGTTCTACTATATCTATATTGAAACATCTGTAAGCTGCGATTTTTCATATAGATCTGCAATGCACACTGAATATATTTATAGCAGTTTTGAGTAGCCAATTAAAAGTTGGAGTGAAATAAACCCTGGGGAGTACATATCGCACGCTGCACTTGTGCGTGGAGTATGTCCCCTGTACTATCAAGCTAGGTCAATTGGCCACCCGCTGAGCGGAAATATCAACTTCGTAAAGCAAGCATGTGGTTTATAGCCTGCGTCTAATCCTGCTTTATATAGGGAGTGCGTGCTTTTCCGACAAGACAGTCGAAACGCAAATTAAGTGCTAACACATTTCGGTATCAACGATGCATGCTGAAGGATTCAAACCTTACACATTTGTAAAACTGTCTTAGGTCAGATTAGAAGCCGAGATTATCGGCTTAGGATCCAGCTTCAAACTGTGTACACATATCAATAATGCTTATAAACGAAAGAAAATAGCACGATGCAAGGGTTACCCTTAAAACAATAGTTCTCTACGTTTGATATGTCAAACGGACCTGGGAGTTTTATTTATAGTACGGATCATACCATAATTTTATATACGATATCACCATTATCCGTGACCAACCGTTACTTTACAATTCAAAATTCTAACGAGGAGGTAGTACATGCCCAAGGTAAAATAGGGTAATGGATATGAGCTAAGACCCCCGCGTAACAGTACTTGAGTTCGAACCCAGTCTAATTATAATCATTCTTTTAAAACAAATAACTTTTCCTTTTTATAAAAGAAATTTATCTTAATTTTCGTAAGCGTTTTGAAAAACAATGCTGCGTAAGTAAAACACAGACTTTATTCGTGCAACAAACTGTTATTCTTGGTCTTAAGATATAGATCAAAGCAAACATCATTTTGATTGAAAACAACGTAGAAGGAATGTAGAGCATGTTTTGAATTGGTTGTGAAATACAGATTGCTATTAGGAAAATCATGATTCTAACGAGTATCGAACCCCCATGCGCGACAGCGAAAACAGATTGATAGCAGTAATAAGTTTTATTACAATATAACCTGTAAAATCTCTGATACGGAAAAAGTCGAACTCTTACGAACATTGCATGTAAAGGGTTAAATCTATATTGCCAATAATAGAAAAACCTGTGCTTTAAATATCTTTGCCAGTCCGGTTGAACACGATAGTACTAAGTACTAAGATTGCGCTTGTCACTAAACTAGGTGGTGTTCGTAGACGAATACATATCCAGCAAAATCGAACGTTATGGAACTGGTATATACATTTATCATTTGTGAATGAAAAACGTTGTTTAGGCTTACATTATTATATGACTAGATATTTAAATAGCATATTCAGGTTGTATTCAATAAACTATAAAATAAGTGACTGACTTGTACATGGATGCATGTACTACATATTACTATTATTCCACACTTCTTTTCAGATCAGACGTTGGGTTTTTTAACAAAGGTTGGATAAGATTACTTTCAGGAAAAGATGAATGAGTTCTTGTAATTAAACCATGATTTATGTTCCATCATTTAAAAATGAAATAGATTTTATAACTTGACAGAGCATGCATTTTTCCACAGTTGCACACTCATTATTCGTACAAAAATGCACACTAAATCTTGTTTGCAAACCGTGTATGGATCGGATGTTACCGGGTGAGGAGCTTGCTCAGAACCCGGGTAACTCGGCGTCGGATCAGATCCCGAAATGTTAGACATTGCTATAAATATAAACCTGTTGAACGCATAAAAATAATTTGATAATTTTGAACCTTCATGAAACCGTTTGTTTCAAGTTCAGACGCAGAGTACCTCGGCGTTTCATCGGAATCCACATTTGTTTACATTTGCAATAGCAATGATCATATGAATAGGGACATCTAGATTAAGGTTTATTTTACACTATTTCTTTCAGTGTGCATTCACAGTGAGAGGAAGACTATTTATATCTGTTTTAAGCGCTTACGTAACGCAAACCAAAAACAAATAGAAAAAGTCCTAGTATTTGTTTTTAAGATTTAATTTTCATGAAGAGACGAATCAGATGCTATATTCGGTGGCTGGTTTGGTTCCAAATTGTTTTTGCAAAGGTTATCATTGATCGTTGACTAACGCTTTGGTGGGAAAGAAAAGCGTGTATGCCACTGCACACCCTATGCTATGACCTTGACCAAGTTCAACACTGCAAATAGTAGAGATACAGATAAGACGCTTAGTTAAAAAGTTTCGTCTGCTCATGCTTACATTATCCACAGACTGCCTTGAACTTTCTGTCCAATGGATTTTGAGCACACTGGGGATTTCGAATGCCCTGTATTTTTCAACTTGGGGGGTTTGGACTACCTAGCAATTTTTGGACCAAGGGGATTATGAGCTAGGAAATTTTGAGTGGCACCCGAATAAAATTGCAAACAGATTGGATCCAAATCAGGCACGAGTGAGAAACAGACATTTATTTCACTAATGCAGATGAGGTTTCAAAATGAAATATATTATAATTGAACAGGTGTAAATTTATCAGTGGGTAATGAAAATTTCAATAAGTTTGCTTAGATGTGCCCAAATTGGGATCTAAAGTGCAAAACTAAATTGTTGGCAGAGCCTATCATTTCGAATAGAATCACAGTTCTGATAGGACTGAAAGGTGGGCTAATTTCCAATGATCTGATGCATATGTTATATAAGAAGTTAAATAAATTATTTGTGCATTTTGATGAAGTAGAGCAGTATTTAAAATCACAAACAAATGAAAACAGGGTAGTTCAAAATCAGGTGTTGCAGTGATAATTATCTAATACAACAGCTGATCAGGGTGATCATGGTCAGTACAGCTAGGTTTTCAGAAAAGGTGAGTATCCCAAACACTAAACTATAATGTTTCAAGCAAATTCTATATTGTGACCATTCATTAGAATAGTCTTGAATGCTTCAGATACGAGGGGTATTCAAATATGAATACATTTATTAAGTAGTTAATGAACAACGAGATTTTGTTTATCGCATTCCTTTAAAACATTCAA
>JAULCE010148313.1:0-11969 GCA_032359355.1 Macoma nasuta | reverse complement strand
TTGTCAAAATATGGGTTATCTATGTTAAATATGTCATCCAAATATCGAGAAGTATCGTTAAAAGCATGGATAACGTCTGCCGGTGAATCCGGATTTAAACCTAACATAAAATCTTTCTCACAGCAGTATAAAAACAAGTCCGCGACAAGTGGTGCATTAAGTTTGAATTGCAAAATTACTAATAGCTATATCTGTACTGATAAACAGTAACAGTTCGTACCTTTCCTGATATTGACGACAAATCCGACATAAAATCGAATCGATTAAGTATTAATGATGCATTTGGGGGGGGGACTCAGTAAACCATCACTTTTGGACGAATCAAATATTTGGACTAGCCTTGGGAAGATCGCCGGACTGAAAAATGGCACAATCCGAGCAACCCGGTTTAATCACCAGTTCTGCTACTATTTTGTAATGTACATTTATATTGGCATTATAATGGTAATTATGTAAATTCTAAAACATGCTCATAACTTTGCAATTTGATGTTAGCATCAATTCTTTTCTTGTTTATTCTATAATATCAGAGAATATCACTTATAAATTAAATTTTAAGCATTAACCTTGTAAGAGTGTTTGTTCCCAAATATAAAATATATAGACCTCGTCTTACAATGTTTTGAACCAGTGTTTGGTGCCCTATAAGCCAAACTTCTGAGGTCCAGAAAACACGACTTTGGATCTTTAATACGTGATTCCAAATCACATGAAATGACCTCAAACCGAATGGTCTGACATATCCCCAGACCTAACCTGGGATGGATAGACCCTGTATTTATCTATATAAGACCCAAAGGCATCTCGGATTCAGTCAAACAGTATAATAGGGATGTGACTAAGCATATCTAGTTCTGCGGTTTGTTTAACACACAAATGATGCCGAATCTACCTAGCACTAGTTTACAAACGTCTCACGTCCTGCTAAACCGTAAATATATCTAATTATACATCAAATTGATCACTTATCTAAACACGCCACGTCCCGATGCTATATTTATAAAATCCCTCTTCTTTAAATTGTTGAGATGTGAACAGACGAATATTCACTTGCGAGATTGAAATTAATCAAACACTTTTGGCATTGGTAAGAAGAATAATACTTCAATTAGTGTCAAGCGACAACTTAAAAGGTTGAAATCACAGGGTAATCAAATAATGCAAGTAATAGAGTGATTGAAATATTTGTTTGATAAAGTAAGTACGTGAGTAAACATATAGAGTATTCATCTTTTCTAAAGAAACAACATATCAACAGACTTTGAGACTATTTGGCATAAATGACATGATCTGGTGATTAAAGGGGGGTAACTTTAAACACAGGTAAAGTATAATGTCGCTACATTAGGACAAAACTAACGGCTGATTAGAATAAAAAAGGAAGGTTTGTGAAGTAGGGGCGGCTGACCTGGGGCCTCACTGTATACATCATTTGAACTGGTATTGTATTGGTTTACATTAATTGCGGACCTCTTCAGTACATGTCACTAAACGAGCCAGGTTGAATGGGTTTCAATTAAAAATATGCATATTGCTAAGTTTTTAGCATCAATGCAATACATACATAGAAAATGATGATATGTTTCAGAGCATATTGTTTTATGACAATGGTATTAACTTCACATAGCGCAAATATTGCATAGAAGGCAGACGCGGCAATGAATTTTGAATGCAAATACGTTTGAAAAAACACAGGTGGCATTGCAATAAATTAAGTACACATGTGTACGGTTTAAGAGTCAATACCCTGTAATGCATGAAGATATGTTCATAAATATGCTAACGTTAAGGATAACTGTTATTTGTTTTATTCGACCGGGCAAGGAAGATATTAAATGTAGCAGTAGTCTGTTCTGTCAGTAGTCTATCAATGTGGTTCCATATCCGGAAATAAACATGTATAAATAAGAATCTTGCTGGCGCGTAACTCGCTCATTGCTGTTTAGGCACTCTAATAAGCATTTCGCGAAATGTCCCGTGAAACAAATGCAAAAATGTGAAGTTTGCTATTTTTGAATTTCGAGTAGAGTTTCCTCTGCGACTTAAAAAGCATAATACAAAACTTAAAACTTAAACAATGATCCAAATCAGTCGCGATACTTACTTTAAGACAAGTATATTTTTAAATGCCAGTTTTGGTAGTTTACTAAACGAAATTATGTTTAATAATCTGTATATTGCACGACGGTTTTACTTCTATACGATTCATATGGACATTATTAACATACGTCTTTATTCTACGATACTGATCTGATACATACAAGCAGCTTTAATATAGATTGACTTTCAGTATTTCGTGTGTCATTATATATATGGCAAGTAAGATTTACTTTGAATTCTTTAAGATCTAACAGCAAGACCTATGCACAGTCGACAACTTTTGCGGCACGATAAATTTAAACAATATCTGAGCGAGATATTACCTATAGTGACGTCACTTTCATTCGATGAAAGCAACATGGTAGAATAAAAGTAGTAGGTGATGATATTCGCAGACAACCACAAAGGCATTCCCCCATTTAATCTGAACATCATATTTTATGTGATTACAGAAAGGAACACTATTCAAATATGTTAGTCCGTTTTTAAGATACATACCAGGAGAGCTTAAGCACGGCACATATCATTTGATAGCAATTAAAATATAAGGTAAAATATAGATTTTGATCAATGTTAATAAATATAATAAATAGAAACTAAACCATCTCAACAGCAGGGTGTTCAAATGTACCAATTAGCCTTTTTCTGCTTTCAAACTGAATAAAATTAACCAAATATCCAACAGTTATGTTATGATGATTCATAACATGTTGTTTATACTGATTAATACAAAAAAGGAATTGAACATTATTTTTCAATAGTCATTTTGAATATTCTATTATTCTGCCAAAGCGTGGTTTGATTACAAAAACCTATGTGAATATCTAGTGTCAAATCTTGTTTAGTTTATGTTTCCAGTCAGCTTTAATATACAATCTAGCTAGATGTTGCTGTCAGTCAGTTTTCTGTACAAAAAGTTATCTTAGGTTTCTCGAAAATTGCTAATTTACTAGTGCATTTTGTAAGCCGCTTCTGAAATATCTCGAAGATCTATGAGTAAAAGCATTTACTCGATCCCCAAATCCAAGTGCTTAAATGGTAAATATCCTGTCTGTTGGTGATAATGGGATATAACGGATTGTTTCCTGTAGTCGCAAGCAAACATGACAAGTCAATACATGGATTATTATGGCCATTAGGGAATATTACAAATGTATGTAATTCTGGATAGTCGTATCACTTCGAGTTGTGTGTGTAGGAGCCGTATAGGGTGAGGCCGAAGGTAAAGTCTAATGCGGCTCTTAAATACGCAACGAGAAGTTATATGATTACACATTCATGAATTTATGGTAATATTCCTTTTCTTATATACCTTTCAAATGAAAAACGAAAGCGTTCATTTAAATAACTGCATATATAATAATTCAGCAGTAGAGTAGTTTCGGGTCAGCTCGACCGTCGGGTCATTTCGACCAACTCTAGAATCATTGTCTATGTAACAGATCATGTCCTGGTGACGTACTCTGCACAGTATACAGGTGTTTTATTGGGAAATGTATGTGCAGTCAAATTTCGTTGGCTCGAAGTTGCAGGGACTATTATGATAACCTAAATTACCGGAAGATCAAATTTCATTCGAACTTCCTGTTCATGAGACCTATCGAACTATGTCCGGGTACTTATATACATGTATGTGCTTACATTACAAAAAATTTGTTTCGTCCATAAGTAGTTTGTTCGACAGGCATAAATTCGTGCTAATCGACCTATCGAAGTTCGACTGTATATTTAAAAAAAACGTTGTTCCTTAATATTTTTTAAACACAATATCGATTCTGCGACACAAGAACTTCCTTTTCATATTTTCGCGTGATGTAAACCGATAATGAGGTTATGAAATGTTTCAAAACATTTGTTAAACCGAGTAAGAATAACACTACGGAGCAATAGACTAAATAAAATGCCAAATTTGAGTTAATATTTGAAAATATTGTTGAAAATGTTCCATTTTGCACAATGTTTCCAAAGGTCGTCTGTTACATAGTTGACAAATGGCGTATCCATGGAGTTAAGGTTATGAGCAAATGTTCCATTTTTCACAATGTTTTCAAAAGGCGTCTGTTACACAAGTGACGATTGACGTATATATGGAGAAAAGGTTTAACCCTAACACCAATGCAAATTGTTGTTGTCTGCTCTAACTCTCGTCTGCTTCAACTCAAACCCTCTTCAAAAACAGCTTAGATCCTTATCTGACGCCAACTTATTTGGCGTCTGATCTGGATCCAAGCTCTTTGCAAAATTACCATAATGACTATATCTGTTCAATACTGGAAAGGGTTATATTCATTTTCGAATTAACATTAGATAATTTGACTATTACACGTCGTAATAGATGATTGAATATATTGCTGCATTGATATGCAGACTGTTCAAAACAGGACAGTCCCTGCTATGTTCTTTAGTTAAACATAAGAATTAAAACAGCCTAAGCATAAGCGTTTATCGTAATCTTAGTCAACTTAACGTTGTTTTAAATCTTAATAGTCAATAATAAAAACAAAAATACAGTTACATGCATTTTTTGTTTAACATATATGGCTTTTGGTTTTAACGTCAGATTTATTTTGAACAAGTTACCTAGATAAAAGCCACTGTAGAATATTATTTCCTGATACATATTAATGCACCTGTGATCAGCAGCAACTTTGCCTAAGTCATCAAATATCATCTTTATACGATACACGTATCACACGCTGTTTCAAAAGTCTTTAATATAAGCATACCTCTGTGATTATATAAAACAAATCTTATGTTTTCCCATTCTTTCTTCATATCAGCCATAATCAGGCCAGAATTGTTGATGGCCATATTTGCTTAGGCCATATCAGGAAACATCTACTTGTCCTGAATTGAAGGCAGCAGGGGACTAATTAGGATAGCCATACCGTAACCAAGGCCTTTAACCCTACCAAAAGTGATCTGCAATATGTCTGCTTTTTTAAAAAAAGAAATATTGTTAGATTTGGAATGAGTGTTGCTTATCTGACATCAAGATGCTCGGATGTTTGAATATATTTGTTAAAGGTTGAGACTGTTTGAGATTTTATTTCTCTAAAAATTCCACCGACATAAAACATAAACTTTACGTTCATACAAAGCAGATCATAAAAATGTCCGTTAAAATGTATTAAGAGGCTTTCGAAAATAATAGGGGTCTTATACTTTTAAGGTAAAATTGAAAATAATTTTATGCAATAACTGAATTTGATCATGTCTGCAGACGACAATGGAAAATCAATTTTTCGAAGACAAATTGGTGATACAGATTGCGTACATGTTAGAAATAAACGACGTCCCAGCATGGCATGGGTTTAAAACGTATAATATTATCAAAAAGACATGGTATGATATCTACTTAAGAATTGCAACAGACAAAAACTATTCCAACAACTTTTTTCCTTAAGGTTAAGGCTTATATCAGAATTTATAATCTTGGGGCAATAAAGCATTAACCCTGGTGTAGATAGATGTATGTGAACACATGTAGAAAGTAAAACAAAACAAAATATCGAAAAACAAAACAAATTACGAGTATTACTATCATGATTAATGCATGTTTATTATAAAATGATGCTTAAAATATTCATTTAAACACTTGATATTTACATTTTGCTTTATTACACCCTGCAAGAAAGCTTGATCAATTCTTAATCAATCGACATAAATTAAAGATATCAGCAAACTGATTGGTTAGAACAGAATATGATCTTTAGTGTTTGCGTTGATGTTTCCATATCCACATATGCTATTTAGTCATTGAGACAAACTCTGAAATTTCGGTCATGGGTACAAATCGAGGGCGGAATTTCTAAATACTTTTGTTTGAAGGGTTTATATGTCAAGTATCAGAAAAATTATGATAGCAGTGCAGATTTTACAGTCATCTGTGATTATTTGGCCGTTTATTAGACCCACCCTAAAACGCGTTGTTGTGTTTTAATAACTTACTTGCGTAAGGCCGAATAAAATTCATTTGTTAAATCTCGTATAATTCTGTAATTTGTAAACTTAAAATCTTGAAGTTTGACGTGATTATAGATTAGGCTACTTGCTGTGTATAAAGATAGTAAAGTTTAGCATTCGCGTTAAGAATTTAAAATTTTAAGACGCTCGTTACTAAGTGCTGATGCATTGCAAAACGTTGCTAAATTACTCTCAAATTTAGTTGCACTTAAATAACAAAAGTTTAATTTTTTTCAGATTTCCTGATTAAAATATCTCATAACGTAATACATTATTATTATTCGAATGTGAAGCTTTTTAATCAGAAAATAGGTCTTATTGTTACCCCACCCCCTGACATTAAAACAGCTATTTATGAGGAAGAAAAGAGACTCAATATATAAGTAAAGATAAACTACCTAAACTTGTTTAGTTCATTGACAATAATTATGCCACCTACAGGTCATAGAAGCGACACACTGTTTTGTCGGTCAGTCAGTCAGTTAGTCGGTCGATTGATTGTTTTACGATATGTCTTTCGATCTGCTCGTCAGAAGACTGACAGGTTTCGACCAAAAGATTACGTTTCGACACCCGAAACTGAGGTTCGTTATGTAGTTGAGTTATGCTCAAAATATGATTCCTATTAATTTTAAGGTTAGTTGGTCAGTAGGTCAAAAGTCAATGTCATCGTAACAAATCAGAGTGAAACGGTTTCATTTCAATAGATTATGATATACATGTACAAACAAATGACAAACTTGGCGTGACGAGAAAATTAACCCTCTTTATTCTGAGGTTAGAAGGTCAAAGTTCAAGGTCACCATTGTTTTACATAGTAAAACGGTTTCAGATCAATACTTCTTTGACATACGATTTTCAACGCGTAGTTGAACCATGGCCAGTTGTTGACCGCTATTGTGTTTCACCTTGCAATAAAAGGTAAACCGGTTTCCAGTTAAACAGTAAAGATCGTTTTCACATAAATATATTTTATCTATATGTTGCTCAATTGCAATGGTTGTCCATTTCATGCTGTCTTAATTGAAGCAACATATGTCAAATTCGTTGACTTGAATATTCAGGCGAGCGTTGTCGACCAAATACAGTTTGTCGTCTGTCCGGGCGTTCGTCAACATCAGTCAACACGTTTTTGAAAAATCAAGTTGAAACAAAACAAAGCATTACAATGACAGCTATTTGAGTCCCTATCTTAAGTGTAAATATTAGTGTATCTATGCATACAAGTGGCTAATATTGTGACTCTTTTTAAGACTTTAGTCTATGCAGAATAGATTGTTATGGTAACCATTGACACAAAAGTAAACGCGATCTCGTGCAAAACTGAAGGTCAGACATAAAATCGATTTTACCGAAATATTTCGGTTGCTTCATTTTCAAACTTCACAGATTAATTTGAATTTTGTCAAAAATATTGGCCGATTGTTAAACAGCTTGAATCCGGTTGAGCATATGACACTATGGTTCGGGGTAAGCAGTTAAGGGGTTATATGCATACCAGGACTGCTAAAAGTCATGATGATTAAATGACCGACAGAAGAGGAGTGATTCTAGTACTGTTTGATGTCTTCGTGAATTTTGTAATGCAAGAGCACAAGAACATCATTATATTACAGTAGATTCACGTCAACACACTTTAATTCAAATATGTGTTGATACGCGCTGCACGGATGGTACAGGTAGTATTGAACTATTTCATTTAAATCTGGAAGTGCCGATTTTCGCGATATTAAGAAATAGGTACCGTAAATGTTCTGACCAAAATGAATACATGTTTATCTATTAAATATATGTCTGCCCATTTTAGGAAGCTTATTATCCCCTCGCCCAAAGGAGTGGGCGATATGGTAATGGTTTCCGTCCGTCTGTCCGTATTCCGTGCGTGCGTCCGTCCACATTTTTTGTCATGGTCATAACTCCTACACTTTTTCAGATATTCACCTGAAACCTCATATGAGGATGCAATATGACAAGAGGGAGTGCAGTGTATACAAACTTTAACTCTACATGCAATATTTTTGGGTTACTCCCCTTTTTATAGTTTTGTGTTTTTTTTTTATATTTTCCGAGGCATAACTCCTAAAAAATTTAAGATATTCACTTGAAACTTTATATGTGAATGCAAAATGACAAGGGGTGTGCAGTGTGTAAAGACCATAACTCAACATGCATTAGTTTTTGTGTTATTCTCCTTTTATACTTTTATGTTTTTCATTTGTGCCGGAGCATTATGCATTCAAACAGTAATTAATTGAAACATATTTTATTAAAAAAGGGCTTTACCTCCTAAAAATATGCAGAGTCAATTACAAGTGCTGGCGGGGGATGATAGCCATTTTACCTGGCTCTTGTATGATGTTGCAAAGCTAATTGTTAATTCTTCATTGTAACGTGCAAACGTCTATTGCAATTTAAATTTAACTTTAATTAGACAACAAGTGTGAAACCTTTAATACACTCGCTATGAATGATAGTCTAAGAAGCTTTAATATGAACATGAATTATCATTAGCTACATGTATAATGCATTCATATGTTTCGAATCTGATTCAATCGTAGCAATCCCATGTTAATTGTTACTTGCGCGATATATTGTGCCACAATTGGGACATCAAGTTTGATAAAAATAGGAATATTATTTGTTTCCATCAAATCAACTTTTAATTGATGATCAAATAGTTGTGTTTAAGTATGAATTGTCATACAATGTCTGAGCTACTGATGTGTGAAACTAAAAGACGTATCATATAATACGTTTGTATTCGGAGATTTTTCAAATTGTTGTGCATTCATTGTTCAAGATATATGAAGCAATAAACAGGTATCGGTAGCCATGGTCGTTTCTGATTTATGACTATATCATATCATACGCATCAGAAAATGATAAACATGTGTATCCGAATCAGAAACCATAATTTCATATTCACCATCGGGCATATTTTCGTGCAAACGCTTGATAACTTGGTGTTGTCTAAAGCTTTGACCGGTCTTAAATATGAAAATAGTCTGTTTAATGGCCTTTATACGCTAACATGGTCAAAATGGCGATAAATTATCAAATAACGTGTTGTTGGCTTGGTAAGATTAGAAAGGAATATAACTGCTCTTACGTTTATCATCAAAACGACTTGTTAGTGACCGACTGTGTATGCTTAAAACACATCAAATGTGTATTTTTGCTTTTCGTGTTATGTCCTATAATATTACTATTACAGTTTTAAAAGTTAAACGGACTGTAAATTAATAGATAGATTGTACCGTTTGCTGAAGGCATCATATCTTAATATCGTGAATTTGATCAACAGCAAGAACATACACTTATTATAAGACGTAAAGCTTATAATTGTTTTAATAAGAAAGCAAAACATTGCTTGTACTAAACAAGCAAAAACGGACACTGGGAACATACGTCAAACCACCGCGGTGTTGAATAACTCAGACTCTCGATAAGTGTCCAAATCGGTTAAATTGTATGTAAATTGTAAAAATAGGACTTAAAAGTTGCATAGTGTATTCAAGCTGACACCAATATGTTCGTTCATAACAACTACAACAACACACGAACAATGATGGTCAGCCATGAACAGAGTTATAATATGTCTGATTCAATATATTGCAGGTTATACACATATATAGAGGATCTTACATGAGTGCTCATAGAATACTGTAAAGTACTAACGAGTTAACTGAAACTCTACAAAACGAGACTTTGCTGAGTTTCGTATCGTTTCAGACAACGAGGTTCTTTTTTAGCGCATAACCCGTTAAATTCAGCTGTTATGTATTTCAATATGTAAAATATGTGAATCTTATAAAAAAATATGAACATATTTAACATATATTTTTACATGCCATGTAACTTGTCAGTCATGTTTTGTATGTATTGTCTATGTCCCCATTGGCAAATTGCCTAATGGATATTGATTTCAATAAAACTTTATTTATTTTCATTTACATTGACCTGCGTAGGCGTGGTCTATCAATTGTTACCATATTGTGATGCACCACTTCCCCGCCGTAAGCTATACGCCACTTCCCCGCCGTTAAAGTTGGATATCGTTATCTCTAAATCAGTTTAGTCGAGTCCATGCTATAATCTTAACTACCCTCTGAACAAAATACAAAGCTGTTTTCTTTTTAGACACGTGTTGAAGTAGGGCGGGGTTATTTTCCTTAATTGAAAACCCCGAAGCTATAATTCAATTCAGACTTATAATAATAGTCTCGGCAACTTCTACTGTATCGAAATGAGTAGTTTATAAAACTTCGGTCATTTTTTATGCAGAGTTGTTTAATTATTGATATGGTATTGTTTGTGTGACCCCAAACGTATGAAGAAGCGTAAACACGATATGTATCATATTAACCAAAAAGTCTTTATTGTACTTTGCATTAACCTAATAGTGCGTGGTCCGATCCGATCACAATTTTTTATACAAATAATAAGATACGTAGAATCTTGTGACTACATGAATTATTGCATTCATAAATTTATATGATTTTATAATACAGTACATGATTGAGTTTTTATTATTGATAACGGTAACATTGTCCAATTATTTACATGGAAGCGTGTGACAATTTACAATTTTGATGAAAAAAGAAACGTTTCATAAATGATACAAGTGTAATCAAATACTAGTTAAAATCAATGTTCAAATATATCATGCTGACTAGTTTTATAAATTAGCTTGTTCGGAAAAGGGTAAAAACTAAAAATAAGTAAAACAGCGTCCGGGTGTTTGGTTAGATTTTAATTTTATACAGAACTTATCATACAAGATACACTAAAGAAAACTGCACATTCAATTTAAGACTAAGTATTCAATCCAAAAAATGATTAAGATATCTTTCCACAATTTTAAATTATTTTCAACAACAAATGAAAAGGAATGAAATTGGTATTTTCCGAATAATTTATCCAGCAGATTGACGGTATGCGTTTTTGCGTGGCGCGAATTACATAACTCTTAGCACAAGCATAACCATTACCTCTTGTTAAGAGGCAACTGATCATAGAAGAAATATTTCAGCGTTAAATTTTGGAACGATGACGGACATTGACGGTACTGTCTTAATTTTAAATACAGTATGTTTTATTTAACTGGCAATCATAGATACCGATTGGTACCTGGGTAGGCATACACGGTGATAACACACCGATAGCCGGTACATATGCAATAATATTATAAGTTTTCTAACACTAGATATATTTACCTTGCAAAACGGTAAAAGAAGTAAGTGCGCCCTTTGATGGTACCGACCGACAACCTGTCTCATGATCAAATGTACTAATGTACTAGTCCGTGAAAATAGCGGACGTGTTCACAGTCGTTCATGTCAATAATTTAACGCAAGGTCAATTTTATCATCAGTTTAAAACTACAGTTGTTCTATACAGAGATGTAATTTTGTAAAATAGACATTCAAATTGATGAATTACACGATTCGCCCATCGCGCATTATCACCACAGTATTTCCAGTGCTTTTATTTTCTTATTCTACGCTTGGGATGGGGTTTGTCTTATCTGTTATGCTGACAATACAAATCAAACAGTACTATTTTCGGATGTTTTAATAATTTAAGTGTTTATTAATATAGCTATAAGTGGTTTGTGTCTTATACATGTTTGTTTTTTATAATAAACGAAATTCGAATTTCACGTATTTTCATTGCACAAGTAGACACACTGACGTAAGCATACAGAAGGCTGTGAAAGATTTATTGCTATCATATATTTTTGTCGAGCCCTCTGTGAGGGATGCGAGACATAGCTGTCCAAATGTCCTTCGAGTGTATGTGTGTGCGTCAGTGCGTTCGTTCGTTCGTGCGTGCGTCCGTGCGTCCGTCCGACCTTGTCCGGGCTGTAACTTCCTTGCTGATTGAAGGATTTTAAATTTACT
>JAULCE010148202.1:0-11971 GCA_032359355.1 Macoma nasuta | reverse complement strand
AAAAGTCGGCGGAAAAACTATAAATCAAAACGGAGTTAAGTGATATGTTAATACTCGTAAGAATGTATAGTACATGTTGCAGAAACAGCAAAATGCTACTTCTACACCGACACTACAATCATACTAGTCCAATTATTTGCGGAAAATATGAAAACTATATAACGGCGAAGAAGAAAGAAGAAGCCTTTCATTGAATTTTTAATCAATCTTGGAGGAGATATTTTTCTCCAATCCTTCACACTTTTTATCGATTTTTTCTCGAGCTCGGTCTCTTGGCTCACTGCAACAACAGTTTGCTGAGCTTTGGAAGAAGAAGATGTATTGAGATGTGATTTATTCACCATCATCTCTTTCCCAACAGACCTGATTTCACGTTAAAGAGCATCATAGCTCGATAAGCTGTCATACTCATGCCGTGTTTGAAACCTTATCTCATCAGAAGCCAATGATGTCCAAAACTTATGACGTAAAAAGTCCGTTTTGTTGGACATGCCTGCGTGCCCGTTGTCAATGGCTATCTGGAGTAAACCCTCCAACCGACAACCAACAAAAAACTGTAACAGACTCACCTGGCTTTTGATAAAAATTAAAAAATTATTGCATGACCATGCCATAAGTAGACACGTCACCAAAGTTTGAGTCAAATTTTGTTAAAATGGCGGTCGCCGTAACATTCTCGCCAAGTGTAACTAGTATCGTCCAAGCAGTGCCCCGTAAGGACCGACGAATGGCCTGGACTAGAATACTATGAGAAATATCGGGGTCATGCATGAGACACATTATCTCAAATCTCCAATCCCGGTATGTGGCATCACCCTTTTGGTCAATCCCAGAGAAGAATGGGACCTGAGGGACAGAAAGTGTAGCTACTCTGTACTGACCTCTATGGTCAACAGACTTAGCTATGCCCGGTGTGTATGGTGTAGAATGGACTTTGGGTCTTGCCCCTCTGCCCGCTGGTACAGACCCTGTGAGCTAGGCTTGGGTGGGGTCAAAATAAATAAACTTAATCTGGGGTTGCTTGTCTGTGGTAAAGTAATAGACCTTGATGGGGATGTGGTGTGCCTGAGAGGGGGAACGCTAATAATATGCAAATTTCCGTTCTTCTCTGAACCATATAAGTCTCCCTTGTACTCCAAAGCCAAAATCAACTCCTCATCAGTAAGAGAATGTGCCATTATGACTAATCAAGAGACAATTTCAAAAATGATATCCCACAAATGATTTTACCTGATTCCCTAAAACATTACATGAAATTTGGTCGATTCGAGTGAAAGTGAAATGTTGACCGGTCAACAGTTCGAACTGTTGCCCGAACTGTCACTTTCTTGCGCTCTCACGTCATTGAAATTTCCAAATGTTATTTTTAGATGAAGCAAATTTAATTCGTTTATCCTCGCTCTTAACTCCCCGTTGACTTTTCGAGAATAACAAAAATAAATACAAAGAACTGCATATGTTTCGGTTGTTCTCAACGACGTTAATTTGAAAATCAACGTATTGTCGGTGTTGTCATTTTGTGACGTCACTGAGTAACGCGCATATTGCTGAACGTCGAATGACGTCATTTGACTTCGCGCGTCTTTAACTTTGCAGCCTTGATGCCGTTTTTTTCTTCAGTTTTACTTCATTCCGATTCATTCATTCGACACTCGACAACACTGCCTGCTGTACACATATTCTTGAATGAACTAAAAATCGGCCTCGGTTAACAGTTCAGGAAGTCATCCCCTCCCCCTCGGGACACACGTTTTGACTGTTACACAAATAGCCGTGGAATAACTGTATACTATCAATCACCAAATCCAATAATAGCACCTCGATTAATAAACTATCACAAATCGCCCAAAATCCAAATAAATAAATCCGGATCCAACGATAAGTAATTCTAAGATCCATAACAGCTAACAAAGCAAAAGCTTCAACACAAATACAACCAGATCAAACCTGATCAAAAGTAAACCAAAATCACACAAATCACTGTTAACAACAGTAAAGTCCCAAAACAAATATGGCGGAATACCAAACAATATTCACTGAGATGCTGTATATCCTACGCAGACAAGCATAAAAATATACAATAAACATACCTTAGCACTCTACATAGTTACTTTTCATTCCGCTGGCTGTTTTCGTCTTGTATTCATCTCTCTATTTCCCACTGCATCTATCTTTCTCACTGTATAACAAAGTGCAATAAGTGAAAAGATAAGAGAGAGAAAGAGAAAAAGTGAATGTGTGGCTTGTCAAAAAAAACAAGACCAGAAATAAGGCATTAATCAAAATTCCTATCACTTCAATTGACCAGCTTTTAAGTTGTACATAAAAATATAATTCTAAGCTGAATAATTCTAACATTATTTCAATACATAATATTGCACTTAATATATCATAGACACAGATTGTCATTTTCAATAAAAATATTTCCGTGGCAACGTTCTAGCTATCATCACAGTAACCAAAGCAATCTCAGAATTCTTTCAACTACATGCAGTAAAACGAATTCCACAACACTAGTAATTATCTAGCAAAAATAGAAAGAAGAACGAATATAGCCTCTGACCTACAAAAACAGTTGTTTCGGAACGAGGTATTTCGAATGAACTGAATGTGGGTCAAGAACCATATCGATACTAATATTTGCCCCGAAAAGAAAGCTATGCAAACATGACAATCAAAATTAAACTACAAATATACACAAAACATATATATACAAAGAAGACTTGCTGTCATGTCCACCGCTCCGAAATCCTTCCACTATTTGCACTATTCAAACTTTTACACATGTCCTCATTCTACTGTACACTTCACTATCACTGCTTCACGATTCATCCGAGTCCTGGAACCACGTGACCTCCTACCGCGCGCGCTCTTACGTCACTTGGGGACTAAGAAAAATATCCACCGGATCTCTGTCCGTTTTCCTCAAGAAAACTCTAGGTTTCTACGAAACCTGAACCCTATCCAATATCCTGCACGATATTGTTCACCACAATACTAGCTTGGGCCGACCATACTCGTCCGCCAAGAACCACAGATTATACCTCGGGTGTTCCAGAGAACATGTAGGAGCCTCTCCCGTCCGAGACGTCTCGCCTCTTCTCTCTATATAGACCTTTCGTAGTTCAGATGCTGCCAGTCCGACCAATTCGCCGTGATCGCCATTTGTATCCCGTTTAGTGGTCGGATATATTGGACAAACACCAGGGTTGAGTTCTTTATGTTTACCCCGTATAAAACGGGTCAGCTGGTCAATCTATTTATTCTCTAATAATTTGGATGTTGCATGTACGAAACCTATAGCCAGAATGAAGAGCTGGACGATAGAGCTTATACAAGTAGAAAATAGATCATGCAAGATATGTCAAATACACCCTACACGATCCACATCTAAAAGCTAACTTACCCTGTAGGAGCACATTAATGATTAAGCTAAATTGTCGTAAGAATGTAATGTACAAATCGCTAAAACAGCAAAATGCTACTTCTACACCGACATTACAATCACACTGGTTCAAATTAAGGCGGAAATAAGAAAAAATATAGATAAAAAAAAATGTGACTGAATATAAAAAAAACATTGAAGTACTAATTAACAAAGCAATATAACAAATACTAAACCGACACCAAAACTCCACTAGCTCAAACAAAATCCCAAAATCCCACTAGCTAGTAACATTATGGCGCTTGTACATTAAAGTTAGGTGCATGGTTTTGAATAATACACCTTGTTGATTTAAACGCAGACCGACATTAAATTCTAACTTTGGATAATTCTTACTTATAGTCATCGACCCTCATTCCCGGAACAGACATCTTTGTTTTATTTATCTACATTCTATTATTTCTAAAAGTTGCGGGTTAGATCAGGGAATATATATAATCAGTAAATATGTATAATTCATGAAAACATATATGTGATATCTGATTCTCTCAGGGGAAAAGCATACTATCTAGAAAAACAATAGGGATTATACATATTCCCTGATTTGATTACCATATTTGTAGACACATTCCCTGATATTCTTCCGTCTTTATTTTATCAACTTTTGAAACCAATTTTGCTGCATAACAAATGCAATTACTTATTTAAAACAATATATACATGTAACGTATTACATAGCTTCAAATTTAAATAAACTTAATCTTATTTAATAATCCTATTTTAAACTTGCATTTAAGCACATGCACATGTTTGCAAAGCTTACATTACAAACGCATCCTCGGGGATTTATATGTTCCCTAAAATGCGAGTGACAAACATTGGGCATTTAGATATAAATGTATTCGAATTCCTAGACATATGTTGAATACTTAATATTAAATAAGTCCACAATCACAAGCACAAAATTCAAAGTAATAGCATACATATATATATAAGTGAATAGGAGTGACACCGTAATGCACAGCGAAAGATTGTAAATATACTAATCAACTGCTGTGTCTCGATGTAATATCCAATTAAGATTTGGACATATTGTTTTGTACCAAAATCGGTATGTACAAGAATATTTACACGTTCAATATACAGTTAAGCCTATTTTGAGCGGCTAACACAGAAGTTATCATGATGTCTATTGATGACAGCTTGTCTTTAAATGTAGAACTAAAGTAATGCAGAAAGCTCTTGTGAGAGCTCCCAGTATTAAACTCGTTCTGCATTAAGCGTTCACCTATCTTAAAGACCAGTTGTATTCTAGACTTAATACAGGTTTGATTGTACTGTTGTAGGACCAGTTAGAACAATTGTTTTATTTCAAACTCTGTATTGTTGGTAAAAATGTGTCTAACGTTATCACAACAACTGAAGTGTTAACCATTATTGACATCGACTGATATTATAAATATATAATTTGTAATTCAAAACGATTGGCGCTATGAATTGTAAACATATAGAGCAGTATTTAAATTTTAAATGGGTGTATGAGTGACATCTGTATATATTTTATGACATTAAATACATATTTTGAATGCAAAGTACATATAAAATGGGAATGTGTCTTGTCTATAAATGTGATGTCAATCACATTGATTTCCCTAAGCCTAGACAGTTTTTTTTACCTAAACCGCTTACAGATACTGCATTATTTGTTTCATAGCCTTGTATGCAAAACTATTTGAAGGACACACGTGAGTGGTACCTAATCTAAAAACAAACTATTGTCAACCGGTATCGATGTTCTGTTTATGTCCACATAACACGCAAAAGGTTTATGTGTTTTCTACGTTTTGATAAAGATTCGTTACCATTGTATGTTTTGCAAATAACAATATACGAGTAAACACTTCTACTCATTCTAAAAATTTAAGCTCTTCCTGTTACACAGGAGTATGTATAATTCAAGGAGAATAACAGCCCATAAAATTGTAATGTATTTTTTCAAACTAAAATGACTCAAATCGACATTGCAAAATAGCGACGTCGCAGATCAAACGCCGCCTTAGAAGGCGGCGTCTGATTAAGAACTTTTGTTTTTACAACTTTATTCATTCCAAATATAAGGGTTTCGAAGAGCCAATATTTATTTATTTCGTTTAAACATTTTATCAACAACAATTTACCAACACTTTTAAATTCTGCGAATAAAGCATTAATGTCCATTTTTCCCGAGAAAACCTCAATAATGTGAACATAACATGATCTTAGCTAAAAGCTCAAACATATGATATCATATGAATGTGTTTCCTAAATTTGTCTCGAAAAGTTCTTTGTATATAGTGAGTGATTGACATTATTAAACAATATAATCTACGTAACTCATTTTTGATCCAACTTTTTTTAAAAGCATTTAGTATTCTGCGCGAAAATGGCTTCACAACATATTTGAAGTCTTTGTTTAGGTCATGCTATAAATATTTAATGGACTGTAATTAACATTTGATGATTGTAACAAGCTAATTAGAATGTCTTTTATCGCGTCTTAATAATCGTAATCTTGTTTTTGTGCTGTTTAAGCGTTCTTGAAATACAAGCATACTGAAAACTCGTATCCTGATCCTGAAAGCTCATTGTGCCGTGTGCAAACTATTGTTTGACATTGTAATCTAAATAAAAGTTGTTGAGTGTAAATAAATCTTAAACATAATTGTTTTTCTTCTCGAAATCTATTTAATTATTACTATACTTTTTATACAAAATAAATATATTTTTTTTGCATGTTGAGTATAACTATTGCCTTCCGCATTTCTATTGACATAAAGCAAGCCCTTTAAGTGTTAGGATAAGTTCTGTCTAGAACTAATTTACAATAACATATGCCATTCGAATAAAAAAAACTTAATTGTATTTACCCTGTCGCCGCCAAATTTAACATTGACGGTTGTTTCTAGTTTTTAGTGAAATTTTGTAGAGGAATAAATTAAAAAAATATTTAATAACACTTTGGGTTTTCTTAAAACTTACTGTTCGGAATAATATTTGTTGCAAAACAGTGAAGTCCCTAGTCAGACGCCACCTTCGGTGACTGCACTGATTGCAATGGTTAATTTAGTCGCCTATGACGGGGAAAGGGTTAAGCGATACCTATTTTAATCATCCGTGACCGTGGTTCAGAGGCTAATTATATAAATATGTTTAATCATCCGTGACGACAATGGTCAAGAGGCCAATAATACGTTGATGAGCCTGATCGAACCAAGCTTATCTACTAGACTACTTGTATAAGAGCGGGCGATTTAGCCCTTTCACCGCCATAGGCGACTCAAATCGGCATTGCAAAAATGTGAAGTCCCAGATTAGACGTCGCACTAGAATGCGGCGTCTGATCAGGTATTGCAAGTTTTTGCAACAAATTTATTCCGAATATTAGGGGTTTGGAAAAACCAAAGTTTATCTATTGTTTATTTTATTTATTTCGTTAAAACGTTTGATTCAAAACCAGTGACAATCGACAATTATAAATTTGGGGGCGAAAGGGTTAGGCTAATTTGATCATACTTATTGTGTTTTATGTCAACAAAGTGTTGATACGATACATTGAATGAATAAAATAGCCCATCTCTCTTTCTTCACCAAAAGATGATAACTTTATGCTTGAATGTGCTGCTATGTGTAACAATAGACGAATAATGTATCACCAACTTTAATCAAACCAGGTATGGTATAGTCTTATCAATCATCAAATGAAACGTAACCCTGAGGTTAAAAACGGTTTTCAAGGTTAAAAGACTCATATACTCAATCACAACTCATTATAGTAACCAATTACAATTTGACCAAAGTATATACATCGCAGGATTTAGACTGCATACATCGAAATTGTTTAGACCTTTGCAACAGTAAAATGACTGGAAAACGTCAAACGCAATTGACAAACTGCAAGAGCATATTTTGTCTTCTATGTTATATTTTTATCCTAGTAGGTTTGTATAATACAACATTTACCATACCTTTATCTGGTGTGTTACCTTCTATACACAGACAGAATACCGAAGTTGATACCACTTTTATTTGGTTATGGTCTACACTATTGATATTTATATTCAAGGAAAATTAGCAAAGTATCTTAAAGTTAAAACAGCTAGTTCAGTTTGTAGAAGGAATGAACATTTGTATTTAAGGGCCTCTATTACTGATGGCTTTAGCTTAGTTGTAGGAAATGGAGTATGTGCCCGTATCGAGCACATACTGTACTTCCTATTTTAATTTCAATACAATTAAAAAAATGTCTAGATTTTAATATTTTCCATCATACTATTTTCTTACGGAAAAGTCTTTAAAAGCATGTTGAGGAATAGGTTAAAAATAATCAGGGTGATCGAAGACGTACAATAATTACAGTAACTATATAATTATAAATGGCTGTACTACCCAGACACCAATAGACAATTAAAACATTAATTTCTTCCAAACACTATAACAATATATCTTAACAGTTCAAGACCCTTTGGTCTATTCCCGTAATAACCTCAAGTCGTCTTCCGCGAGTAAAAATGCAATTCATTATTAGAAACATACCATCTAACTTGACAGAAACCGTATTCAGTTTGCCGTATACCGATATAATATATATTTGATGTTATTTTAAGATTCCAAATCACACTCATAGTGAAACATAACCCTCTATTATGGGCAAGCGATGAATCATTAAACGATAAAGTATTATAAATATAGCCATCATGTTGTTATTTCATTTACTGCTAAGTTGTTTAAAGTTTATCCGATGTGTCATAGTTACGTTAGTATGAACACTCGCCTCGAATACAACTAACATCACTAATGGCACAGTGTTTCGCGCATTTTATCTAAAAATAGACCATTAACTTTGTCTAGATTCAATTAATTAATCGAAATAAAGGTTGATATATTTTTTCAAATAATGATAAGATTGCTATACAATTTTTTTGTTCGACGCTTTGAAAATATAAACATTCAAAACGTGATCAGTTCAGCAATGTTAAAAATATGACCGAAGATGTAAAACAATTCAGTAATGTTACAATAATCATTGAATAATACAATAACTTTTTATAAACCTATTTCCTCCACAAAAGCACATTTTAGTGCCTCTGTGTCTGAAGGCTAATGAAAACGTTGTGGGAACATTGTACTGCTCGTAAAGATACTATTCAAAAATGCCATTTGATTTTTTTTTTCATACTCTTCATTATATTCTCTTCTTGCAGATTAGTCTTAAAACTTGCGGAGGAAAATTTGTTATAAAACACAACCAATATAAATTCATCTAAACAAACCAGAAATTAAGTTATAGAGTATTTTTTTGAATTAATGAATTACGTGAAAGTTTTCTTTTTAAATAAGACTTAGTGTTTGGCATACACAGGCTTACATATTAATGCCAAAGACTGCATAATTCAGGCATTTTCTGATCGTCTATGGCGACACATTTCTCCCAGTTGATTAAATCATAATCATTGTCCCCCTCCTATTCGTGTTCTTCTTCGCCTTCTTCAATCATTTGTTTGTTCTTTGTTTTCTTGTCGTTCATTATTTTTATTGTGCATGTTCATAAATGAAAAAAACGTTTGTTAAACATTTAAACTATGTAAGAGCAGTTAAATGTTGAAAAATTGGAAAGCATTAAATAAAATGAAACGGGTTCCTGCCACAAATGATACAATAACGGGAGAACCTATGTATAATATACTACCAGTAAGTTATCTTTTTTAAACCCATAAAAAGTTTCAAAACGGACAGTGTATACTTTTGGGTATTACACTTTCTTTTGATAGGCATGTCGTTTTCTAATTGTCAACTATAAAAACGTAAAACAGAGAACACAGAGAGAAACACCAACCAGAAATTATTCGTAGTTAAAAAAGAACTCACTGTTTTGTTTTTTATTAAAAAAAACGATGCCATCATTTTTACAAGAATTAATCGATATGGATTATAGTATATGAAGGACCATTTTAAGTCCCTAACGTTGGTGCCGCCAATATATATTTAATTTGATAAGTGTCTTTTACAGCCGCCTACCAGGGTGTAGCATATCATACACGATCACTGTTACAATATTGGTGGACACCTGGGTGATAGAGGGACTAACGCTAAATCGTTCATATAAATGTTCCCTATTAAGTTGAATACCAACAAATTAGTGGTAGGTGGTCGTGTCTGCACAGTTTGATTTTTAAGAAAAATAAAAACTGTGCCGAAACATGTTATTTTACTAAAAATATGATGTGTACATTGATAAAAATGTTATATTTTACTTTGATCAAAATACTCCCATCGCCGATACAAAGGACACACTTTTGCATCCTGTAACAAGCAAAATACTGCAAACATATATGCAGGCACTAATAGGCATTCGAATTTTTTCGAAAATTGACCCGAGTTTTGATTAGTTAATAGCTTAATACGAGTTACATAAGGTGCCAATTATACCAACTAAACCGCAAAACTTCGCGTTGCACTTGTCTGTACATTTCCCGCGCGTTCTTGATATAATTGTACAACTTTCAAATTTTGTGTTTTCATCTGTCACCAAAACGAGTGTGCTATACTTAATAGCTTACATCGAACTAACAATGTTCTCGTTCTCTTTTGTGTGCATGGTATACTTACACATAGTTGTAATAAGATATTATAAAGACAATCTAAATGGAGCAAGTTTTCATTTAAAAGTTTCAATATTATGAAACATATCTGTACTGCAATAATAACAAAATTGTAAACAATAACCGGTAGTCATGTCTCTTAAATCATGCGTAAACAGTAATCACAAAGATTTAAACCAAAGAATATTGCAACACTGTTCATATGGCCTATATCAATTTTCCGAGAGAATAAGCTGTAGCAGCTTGTAAACACGTGACACAGATTATGTCACTTGGGAGTTAATAATCTGGCGTACATAAGGTTATTGCATAATGTTTTGTATCTCATGATATATCGTTATCTAAAAGTGCCAATATAAATAACACACGTCAACAGCTGCCTCAGACGGTATTAATGTAACACTTATGTCCCATACGATTCATTATGTAGCACGGCCACATTTGGCATGTGCTGTTAGATGATCGTTATAAGATGGTTGACTATTTACTTGTGCTTTTACAATATGGTAGTTCTGGAATAGATGTACAGTCGAACCTCATTAGCTGTAACTAGGTTTAACTAGAATTTCTGCTTTAATCTTAACTCATATCCGATCCAAAATCATTGGTTTTTGCCTTGTGTAAACATGCTACAATTTGAAAGTATTTCCTGTTAAACCTATGACTCTCGAAATAATAAAAAGTCCCCAAACTTCGAAAATTTACGAATGAGAACTGGAAATTTCTTACTATATCTGTGAGCGGAAAAAGTCATATCTTTCTAATACTGAGTTTTCGGGACATTTAAATATTATATCACATAATGCATAGTTGTGATGCGATGTGATTGTAATATTAAGTGCTTAGGCTACTGATATAATCAAGATAGTTTTTATATTTCTTTTTAAACGAACATCTTAAAATAAAGAGTAGAAGAGCAAACGTAACAAAAAGACAGCATACAAACATATTGCAATAGGAATGGGCATCAAAAACACAAAAATGCATAAAAAATACATTTTACAAAGAGTACTAAACATGAGTTTTCATTCATAAAACAAATTATTAAGTGAGTCGTCTAAACAACATATGCCACGAGACTTGGTGGAGGTCATATAGTTTTAGTCAACGAGTTTGATAATGAATGAACACTCATCTAATATTATATTTACCATATACTTATGACTTTAAAAAAAAATACAACTCAACACACTGACCAAAACGTCCACTGTTTAGGCTTTTGCCGTAAAAAGCGGGAAATAGAATACAATGTCATAACAATGCCGTGACGACAGTGCCAATGCCGTTATACTCAACATAAGCAGATGGTCCCGCGTTCTGCGTTGATCGTTCTTATAAGCCTGTTTAACTTATTTGCATAGATATGTAGATAGTTACATATGACTCATGCCACTGCTCTATGTCACATCCATGAGAGAATTTATGTGCTGAATATAAGTGTTAAACAAAACGAAGCATTTGCAATGAAGTATTGCATTTTCAAAATGCGATATCCTACATTGTGTGTGGCGCAACACGTACGTTCTTAAGTCTATCTTGCAAATAGTACATGCCATTTTTTTATCAACTATTTAGCAAATTTTCAAATTGCAATTGTATATTTCCTGTTTTCTCCTCTGCAGTATTTACCCGAGTCTGCCAGGTATCTCACGGTAGCGGGAAGGAATGATGAAGCCATGGAGATACTAGAAAAGGCAGCACGGATGAACAGAGCCAAGCTGCCAGAGGGAACCTTGGTGATACCTCCTGTTGTACGTTGGTGATAAGGCACATGTTCACAGTACAGTTTTTGTCGAGCCCTCTGTGAGGGTTGCGAGACATGGCTGTCCAAATGTCCTTCAAGTGTATGTGTGTGCGTCCGTGCGTCCGTGCGTCCGACCTTGTCCGGGCTGTAACTTCCTTGCTGAATGAAGGATTTTAAATTTACTTGGCACAATTGTTCACTGTC
>JAULCE010148091.1:0-11973 GCA_032359355.1 Macoma nasuta | reverse complement strand
TTCTTCCGTAGCACGCATAAAGGTGAATATTTGCCAAAATCTCTGGATTTTTCATGGTCCAGTTATGGTCACCCTGACAACAGATACTAAGTTAAAAAATAAGTGTACCATTAATTTTCGTGATGCAAACAGAATGACCCTAGAACATTATGCCGTTATAATGTCATTAGCCCTATGAGAGATGAAAACAATTCACAGGGGCTATGTTTCACGTTCTGTGCTTAAATAAAGTGATATAGTGATGTCTCGTTTATCCGGAATCCATTACATCGTAAAGCTAGCAATCCGGAAATGGTTTTCTGGTTGCTAATAGCTCTGATCAGGTACTGCACTGTTTGCAACACTATATAACTAGAAATACATATTCAACAGTAGAAGTTCAAAAGAAGTTTCAAAATTGATGTATAATTGTTTCAAAAGCTAGCATTTAAATGGTAAAGTCACTAAATTGTTTATTCGTCAATTAATTCGGATATCTCGTTTAGCCTATCCGGAATGTGTCTAGGCAACCAACGTGTCCGGATTAGCTAGACATCACAGGTACGTGACCCATAAATACCATATACATGTATACTATATATGAGCACCGCTGCGCAATTTCCAACAGTAAGGTCTTTCAAATAGTGTATACCAAAATAAGATGCCACGTCTCTGACGTGGCATCTGATCTTGATATACAGTGTTTTTAATTGGCCAAAAGTCATCACTATTTTGTTCTCTACCGTTTTGACTAGATTTTTGGCATAGCTACATGCATCATTTCTAACATGACATCTGATCTAGATTTACAGCTTGAACTGTCTTAAGGTTGGAAATCGCACAACAACTAGATATGGGTCATGTACCTGTGCTAGACTTCACTGTACACGTAGAAACATTTACTTTAAACTTACTACAATTATTTATGTTATATCACGTGTCCGCGTCTATTTATTCATAACTGGCCATTGTTTTTATCCTTGCACAAGTTTTACTTTAAACTGCGGAAAAAACAACCTTAAGATGGGAAGCGCCATAAGACCGGGAACTCGGAACGGTCCCTCGAGGGACATTTTTTGATCAAATTTGACGAGGTGATAAAATTACGATCACCGCCATTGTTTTGTTTTCAAGATGTCGTCCCACGCTAGAACCGCAGGTTGGCCGAAAGGAAGAACTGCTTCAGTTGAATCTTACAATGCAAAATTGAATTATGGGGGATCCCAGCAGTTGAAACGTCACATCAATCTGTAAATACCTTACTCAGAATTATTGCTACTGGTCTTTTTCAGTCCATTTGTGAATGCAAAATATGGGCAGGGTATAATGCTTGGAACCGTCACGGATTTTTTTCCGCGGAGATTTCAGCCTTTAATGAATGGTATATTTGTAATATTTCTCTAGGCGTTCTCTGCATGGCATACAGTTTTAAACATTTCATACAGTTATAGTTTCAGTTCATTTATGTGTAGCGTTAAGCAGCACGGCAGAATGGTGAACCAATTGTCCTCGTTTCTCATGAGTTCGTGACCTCTCATAAGTTCGTGCTGTTTTCAAATAACTCAAATTCGAACATTGACTGTCTTGCAGCAGAATGTATAAGAAAGCCCCACCTAGGATTAGGAACCCCATATACCTGGCTACCTTTATTATAAGAACTATGATCTGTTGTATGGACACACAAGTATATCATGATTGGATGTGGAATGAATTGACTCTGGTTTGTTTCAGATACCCATTGACAAACTACACATTTGGCACGAAAGATCCTCTGTATGAGAAAGATGCTTCTGTACCGGCCAGATTCCAGCGTATGAGAGATGAGTTTGACAAGCTTGGCATGCGGAAGTCAGTGGAGGGGGTCCTTATTGTTCATGAACACGGCCTTCCTCATGTGCTGCTCCTGCAACTCGGCACAACCTTTTTCAAGTTGTAAGTCACTCTAGTGCTTACCCCCAGGGCACTAGATAAACAAGGATTAATTAACTCTTTCGGCGCCATATTTAAAATTGTTGGTTGGGACTATTTTCAAATAAAACATTTTAGCAGAATAAATCACAGAGACGATTAAATATTTGTTGTATATTCCAAAACTGTTAACCCGGGACTAAGATTTGTTGCAAAATAGTGAAGTCCTAGATCAGACGCTGCCTTATAAGGCGGCGTCTAATCTGGGACTGCACCATTTTCAACGGCGCATTTAGGCGACTTCGGTGGTGAAAGAGTTAAGAGATCACCCGTCTTTAATACCAATTTCCTTGTTTTGAAGCAGCCGCTCAAGACAGATTTGACTGTACATGTATTTCCCTATACAATACCCACCTGATAATCGTTTCATATTCCTTGTCTTTTCCTCTGGAATCCTTCCATTTTCTGTACATCACTGATGCATCTACATTTGCGGGGGAAAACGTGTTGGGCTCGTTCAACAGAGATATGATGCTGAGCAAAATCGTTCTGAAAATAATATGTCAAAGACAGACATGATTATAGCAGGGAAAAATGAACAAACTAGAAAATGTGTCCATAGGACACAGATGCCCCCACTTCCGCTTTGTCAAAAACATGCCATAGTTTCACAAAATAAAGGCCCATAACTCCGTAAATATTAATTTCAAGTGGATGAAAATACCCAGGTGCACATGTTCACACCCTGAATAATATATCCACAAAGTTTCAAGTCTGTAGTTCAAATGTTTTTTGAGTTATGCGTGACACAAACTTTTCGGGACGGACGGACGTACGGAAGGATGGACGGACAGACAGACTGACAAAGGCAAATCTATATGCCCCCCTTTTTTAGTGGTGGGGGCATAAAAACACTTTACATTGAGCCTATGGGCATTAACCCTTTCAGTGCAGGAAACCAGTATAGCCATTCTTTGCAAACAGTGTAGACTGATCAGAGGGTTCCTGTTGGAGCCCTCTGTCTGATCAGGGTCTGCACTTTTTGCATATATCATATGCAAAGTACTTTGAAAAGTAGAGACTTTAACTTAACAGATTGCATATATTATATATGCAATCTGTTAAGTTAAAGTCTCTACTTTTCAAAGGAAAACAGCTAACATTACTTTGTAAGTAAATGTTGTAATAATTAGTATTGATGGTGGGCTGAGTTTAGCATAAATTCTTTAACATTCAGCCTTGAATGAATTTTCAGAAATTTCATCAATCATTGATAGAAAATTGCCCAACAATTCTGCAACCTTGAAAATCTATACCAATGTTCTGCAACCTTGAAAATATATTTCAATGTTCAGTGACTTTCAAGGTTGCTGGCAAACCTGAATTAGTACACATCACAGTTTATACATAGTCTGGCAGGTTCCACCATTTAAGAAAGCAATCTCAAGACTCAACACTAAAGATTTTATAAGCACATGGCCAATGGTTTAACAAGATATGGCAGTTGGTCTGGATAATCATATGCCTTCTGTTCCCCATTTATTTTAAATACTAAATCCTTATTTCTTTACCAACCCCTATGGAGTAACCACTCAATATAATCTTCATTTTAAGACGATTCAAACCAATGGTCACGCCTATCTGGAGTCCTGATTAACAATTCTGCGAGGTGACTCCTCATTTGAAATAGTTTGCAATCTATAAAACAAATATTCCAGAAATGGAATGTATTAATGAATATAACTAGAACAGTCACTGAATGTGACAAATACCCCCAAGTTCAAGGGGACTTAATTCAGAACGGTATTAAAATATGTGATTCAAAAATATGTCTTGCACATCTACTATCCATGCTGATTATGTAAGCATACATTCATTACAATCCATTGAAAAATGAAAGAGGAGTTCGCGCCACAAACTTGTACCCTACCTAACAATTCTGCACAATGTTGCAAGGATAACGCGCAAGTTCAAGGGCAGATAACTCTGAAACGTCTAAAGGTATATGCACCAAAAAATGTCTTGCACATCAACCATTCATGTTGATGATGTATACCATGTATCATTGTAATCCGTCAAAAACTGAAGGAAGAGTTTGCAAACTGTATATGTTATCTGTGGACAGATCTGTGGACAGACCGACCGCCCGCCCGACAGACAGGGTGATCCAGTATACCCCCCCAAACTTTGTTTGATGGGGTTATAAAAAGTAAGCTTTTTCCTGATACTTCGACCTTTGAAAGGTCTTTTTCAAAGAAACTAAAGATACAGAATTTTTAGTTTCTTTGAAAAAGACCTTTCAAAGGCAAATATCAGAAAAAGAGCAAACTTTTGATATTTATTGAAGCAGCTTGGTTACTGTCATTTCCAGCAGTACAACTCACCTGACATTCTGTGTAGGGTTCCACCTTTCTGATGGTTCCTCTCCGCTCTGGGGGTCATCTATTGGTGGGTGGAGTATAGAAATGCACACATCACCATTCTAAATTGAGACAAAAGAAAGAAATATAACAAATGCCTAAGCATACTGGTAAACTTTTTCATCATACAAACAACACATGTCATGAGCCAACACATTATACATTTTCAGATAGATTGCGGCTTCATAATAAAGTTAACCTGTCACGCTAACAGACTTGCAGAAAGTGAGATCGTTAGTAAGCAGCCCTGGTCGGTAGAGCATTCGCCTTATAAGCAAAATGTCCTGTGTTTTAGCCCAGACTCGCTGAAAAACTTTTCTCACTCTGCAACAACATCGCCCACCAAAGGACCATGATGTATTATCTACCCCATTAATTGTCCGTGGATTCGTCGAGACCATGTCTACCATTTTCTCTATCCCGGGATCTATCTTGGCAGAGGTATATGTCACGGTAATATACTAAAATGGAGGATAGTGTGTAGGCAGCCTGCTCAGCTCATTCAGTAAAGCATTTGTCTTGTAAGCAAAAGGTCCAGGGTTTGAGCCCCCGATAGGCTGCATACTTTGCTTATCCTGGGACAAATGCAGAATGAAAGTAATGCAGAAAACTCATTTCAACCCGTAACCACATAGAAGCACCTTGGTATGTCTTTTTAGCAGATGATTTTTGAAAACGATGTGAGAAATGGAGCATTTGTAATAATCAAGTTAACGATGCAAACGAGTGGTTTCACTATAGGGTTTAGTAAAACAAGACAGGAATTTTGAGAAATGTTTAATTTACGCATATGTTTTGGAACACTGGGTATTTGCATTGTGCCAATAGCAAGGTTTCTGGCATAAAGCTAAAATGGGACTTACCTCGTATACATTAGGATGCCACATTTTTGTCAAGAATTTCACACTGGGTGGTGAATAAGGATAATCTGAGGGAAATTTCATAACCGCCTGAAATGAAATAAGGAAATAAACTGTTAGTGTAGTTGTTTACATTATTGGCTACAGGATCCAGGAAGACACACCTAAAAATATTATTTTAGATGGGTCTCAAACAGGATCATGGATGAAACTGACATGCTGTAAAAATGAACTTCAGAATTGCTCCAAATAGTGCACCAATTTAGGGTCAACTGGTAAAGTTTGTTTTCTTATCACTATAGAGAATTTAGAGCTTGTGTTCCTGATGTATCACTGCTGAAGCATCCGGATTCCCTCTGCTAACCCTTTAAGTGCTGAATTTTAAAATGGACTGTTCCAATTTTGAAATAACACAATTTATATGAGTTATTGGGGTGAATTCCCCTAAAAATTCATAAAATTATGACAAACCAAGTAGACCTCTGATCAGAAGGCTCCTTATTCTTTTGCCTAGATATTCATGCTTTTTATCAGATTCTTTCCTCGTTGCCAAGTCTAATAATATCATGTGGAGAGTAAGGGTTAAGCTGTTGAGTGTATAATGTTTGATTGACTGGATTGGTAAAACGAAGGTAGTTCACAAATAGCATCAAATCTCATCATTTGTGTCATTTAAGATACATGTATTGATGGCCAGCTAACCCTTTTAATGCTGAATTTTAAAATGGACTGTTCCAATTTTGAAATAACACAATTTATATGAGTTATTGGGGTGAATTCCCCTTAAAATTCATAAAATTATGACAAAACCAAGTAGACCTCTGATCAGAAGGCTCCTTATGTAGCCCTCTGATCTCCGTCTACACTGTTTGCAAAGGCATATAAACTGGTTTCCCACACTGAAAGGGCTAAACAATTAAACATAATACCACATCGTCTGTTTATAGATATTTTATAGTTGTAAAATGTCCTTACAAAATAGAGTTATTATTGTTGTAAAACTTTATAGTTAAAAACTTATATTGATCTTAATGTATAGATGTAACAATATTGAAGCGTTACCGGTAATCATAATAACAGATAGATAAGAAAATCACAACAGATTTGAACTTGGAAAAGTAAACATAATAAAAGAAGACCATTTGTGTGATACCGGTAACTTATGATAATTTTAAGAAGATTTACAAGCATTAAGACCTCATAACATTAGGTCAGAGATTTCAGCTAAGCTGTTTCATTCTGGTAGAGGAAGAACCCAGCAGTAGACCTGTTCCTATGGGCAAATCTGCATAGAGTCAGTCTTAAGTCTTCCCCACATGAAAATCTGAACCCACAAAAAAGCTTGGTTTTGAACTTCAGCAGTAGAGGGCCTTTGAGGCCCCTTATCATAATGTAAATTAGGACATAACAATATTATTTTATACATAAATACATATGCTATCATTGCATCAAATCGTGAACAAGTATTAACCTTATAAAAATGTCTATTATCATGGACTTACATAGAGAGGATAAGCAACAGGCTTTATCCACTAAATGTCTCAAGTAAAGTCTCTTGTATCGTCTACAAAGACGAATTTAGAAAGCCTAAAGGTTTTTAATGAGTACCGGTTGTGTGTTGAAAATGGAATGTTTGAATTCCTATGTGTTTTAAATCGAACAATATTGATCATTATATCCTTATTCAACAGATAAACCTCCAAAATAGAGTTTTAAGAGCTATGGTATAGAGTTATCGATAGGCGCTTGCAAGCATACCCGTGAGTATCACGTGATCTAGACACTTGAAAGGCCCGCTTTTCTGCAGCAAACTTTCATTGAAAGCGCCTCTATGACCGGGGCCACTATACGGCAGATATTTTGCAGATAAGCCGAGTTGCTTGTCCATTCTATGTAAGTCTGTGCTATTATGTTTTTCCCCCTGTTACATGTGGTACGATTCATCCTGTAAATTGATACACTTCTTCCTGGTGTCAGATATCGGTAAATAACTATCTTGGTAAATAACTATCTTGGTAAAACAGACTTATATAATAAATGGAATGGTGACTTTGATAAATAGGCGATTATACAGAATAATAGTGTATATCACACCTAGCCAGTCCTAGGCAGATGCTGTTTCAGTTTAATCTCCAATTGTTTATTTGGTATCTACAGGGTCTGACATTTTTGGATCAATAATGCGCCCTGACTGAAACCCAAATGTGTGGATACTAATCCTATGGTCATATATTTTGGGTCTGTTTAATATGCCAAGTAACTTGGTGTCTTAATAAGTTTAAAAACTTTGAAACATTGTTAAATATGTCTCAATAGTTGATCAATGCATACAATGTGACAAACACAAGCCAATGTGTTAAAAGCATCCACTTTATGTGCGATATACACTCCTTTACTATATAATTGCCTTTTTACGGAAGTCACCAATCCATTCACTATACAAACTCTTTTTACCAAGATGATTATTTACTGATTTCACCAGCATCCCTTCCTGGAACATTATGACAGTGATACGCTTCATCAAACATTCTTTGTTTCCATGACATGTACAGGCAGGAATGGACAGTTTCCTTCCACTAATTTGTTCCGATGGGAACACAAGAGTTTCGAACTTTGGTAACCCACTAAAACCATATATCCCATTCAACATTATCACAGAACAATTGCTGTTATATCCTGTTCCATGCGACCTAAACCTATTTTGTTTACAACTTTGTCTAATGGTGCTCTGAAACATGGATTCTTATGCTGATTGAGGGTCTATAACTGTAAATAACTCTATGAGCCTTCAGGCTTAAACAAGCAACTGAACCCTACATTAATGGCACTATAATAAGATCGATGCTGTAACCAGATTCAGTAAACAATCAACAAAGTATAAATCTTGAACAGGAAAAAGCAAGAGAACAAAGAACAAAAAGATCTCGGACTTCCGTCTGATTAGAAATAAACATACAGATCGAATATAAGAACTAAAATAATTATTCAAGTTAAAATATAAACTAACCTTGAAGTATCCTCCTTCGTAAAGGGTGCCAGGAGGCCCAAAAATTGCGACCTCCCATTCGAACAAATTGTCATCATCGACCAATTTTACCCTGAATCCTTCAACTGGTTCGGAGACGATTTTCTTCAGTTCAAGCTGGAGAGCCTTCACAGCTCCGCTTGTAGGACTTTGTGCCATTTGTAAACTTTCGATGTTCGTATATTTCGTGAAAATAAGTCCTAAAAACAAAGAAAAAGAGGAGGAAGTTTACCAAACAGACGACAGCTCTATTGTTTCTATCGTAGCACAATATGGCGATTCTCCTATATGACGTCACAACACACATATTTTTAGAAACAGTTGTCGTAAATGAAAACAAATATAAATTTCGATGCAACGACAAAATAGATTTAGAGTAACAATGTTCACTATTTCAGTTCCGGTAGTTACCAGAAACTTTAACCGAATAGAAATATGAGAACTTATGGATTTCTTATCAAAGACATCGGAAACATTACGACAACTATCATATTTCGTGATCACTTCCGGGGTTGATGATAATGAACAAAAAATAAAGGAAGTCAAATATAATTGCTGATTGAGAGGATGGCATCCTCTGACCTGACAGTTGATGAAGAAAAGGTAAATTAATCTGTTTGACGCTGTTATACAATAATAATTGTATCGGGTTAAAGCCTATTAACAATACTTTCATATGTTGTAATTTTGCCTTTGGTTGTTTTGCTTCTTGACAAGATTTAGATTATGCATGATATGTTGGTTATGTTAGCATTCATCTTGAACACTTTAAGTACAAGATACTTTAATGTAATTTACCACTACCAATAGTTGTGTCAATTTATAAACACACTTTTGGTTATATTTTAAAATGTCAAACAGTGCAGACCCTTATCAGATGGCTTGTTGTTGTTCTCAGACCAATAGCAGTTATTAATTTCATCTCAGGTAGATAATCCTATGGTTTATCCAGTGATATGGGTTAGCAATGTTTGGAAAGTTATCTATATTGGTCTGCAAGTTTGGAAGCATTTAGACAAAAATGTTAGTTGATGAGCTTTGCCTGGTAAAGAACCTGTGGGTAAGGCAATCCCGGTCCGGCAGTTGACCTCATCCCACTTCTGACACCATTTGTAACTTGCAGACTGACCAGAGGAGTGAACAGTGACATTCCCTAGTTAGCTACTAACCAGGGGTTGAAAATTCCACTCGCCCGCTTGCCATTGCGAGTGGAGTTTGCCACCGGGCAAGAATAATTTTGCAAACACTAGTCTAACAGGGCGAGCACAAATTTGAAAGTCTAGAAACCAGAAAACAACACTTGTCAGGATCAATCCATCGAACCTCAAAACTTTAACAGGTCTGTTTACTTTTTTAAATCAATGCCAGAAAAAACTTGCTGACTTGGGACCAAAACTACATCTTGGACTGTATATGCCAATGGCCGTATCCGAGTTACCCAAATAAACTGTGCGGATAACTCAGACATTGCCCTTACTGTAAACCAGTCCGAGATGTAATTCATTAGGCCCCAGAAATTATTCATTGAGGCCCCGGAAAGTTATATAGGCATGGTTCTCTCACGCTTTCTGTCAATCATGGCAAGTAATGAGAATAAGATCACACCCCATCTAACATGAATGCAGGTATTGAATGTGTGTGTGCATGAGACAAACTAGGTCATAGCTCGGTCAGCCCTTTGATGTCTGTAGTCTTCCATTTTAAGCTCAAACATACCCAATTTTCTTAAGCAGCTAATGGAGCCGGTGCCTTTTTGCCCCCCTTTTTGATAAGCAAACATGAGTTTATATGGCAAAGCAAAAATTATAAGGGCAAGTGCTTTGCAGGTCAGGGCGAGTACATTTTCCAAACACTAGTCCTACAGGACAAGAAGCATGTAGAAATTTGTTCAACCCTTGCTAACTGGAGAGAATTTCGCTTAATTCCACAGGCGAGACAAAGCACCACACCACATTGCTGGAAAGCTATAGCTCCCAAGTGAGGCTGGTTTAAAGCCCTTATAAACCTCCCCATCTCGCCATGACAGAAACATCACCAAATTCCTGAAACTGGACTCCAGAGATGATTTTCTTGCCGACTTTTTATGCCTTTGTCTCGTCACACTGTCTAATTTGACTTCAGGAATTTATTTGTTTTAGATCTGGTTTGTTGACAGTAATCATCTCGATGCTTTAAGAGCACACTTAAGTGTATTGGTGCAAATATTTTTTCTACCAAAAACATTTTATGCTCTAACAGAACCATGTGATAGCTAGTATCTGCCACACAGGATTACTGCATGCATGTACATGTAGAAAGATACAAATTACATGCAGAGTTTGGTTAAGTTAAAAAAATATGAAAATTCTGTTAAATTGGCACTTAGATGAAATTTACATTAGTTTTTTCTAGTGTGATGACTTTTAATCAGTTGGAAAGCTTGTATTGAGGGCGTAATCTAAGAGTCATTTTTAGCTCACCTGTATGAAGCACAAAGAGCTTTATTTCATATCCCCGGCGGCGTAGTTGTCATCGTCCGTAAACAATGTTAACCTTTTATGTTCACCTTGTATGTTTAGGTTTTTCTTTTCAATGTAAATTGGTTTTTCATTAAGTAAATCAATTCAGTATTTCAAATATTACATGTTTAAGACTTAACACTCTGCATTGATTCAGTGTGCTGTACCAATATATGCCCCTGGGTAGGTCAGATGTCAAGAATATGACTTAGTACTTGTGCAAATGTTAAGGTTTTATGCTTAAGTTGTCCTTTACTTTTTCTTTTACTTCTTTTTATACCCTTTGACTTAGGGCTTTCATATTTATGCCCCTTTTTGAAAAAAGTGGCGTATATTGCTTTGCACATGTTGGTCTGTAGGTCTGTCTGTCTGTCTGTCGGAAGGTCGGTAGACCAAATGGTTTCCATTCAATAACTTGAGAACGCTTGAGACTTGTTCTTCATAACCAGCAGATGAACCCTGTTGATTTTGATGTCAGTGGGTCAAAGGTCAAGGTCTGTGTGACCTTTAGCTATAAAATGGTTTCCGATCAATAACTTGAGAATGCTTGGGCTCAGGGACCTCAAATTTGGTAGGCTGGTTGGTCTTGACCAGCAGATGAAACCTATTGAATTTGAGGTCAGTGGGTCAAAGGTCAAGATCAGTGTTATTTGAGCTGAAAAACAGTTTGCCTATTTTATCAAATTGTCTAAATATTACTTACAACATGGCTCTTAAGGGGGCATAATGTTTTACAAACATCTCTTGTTGACATATGTATTGCTTGTGACAAGACCTTTTCAGTCTTAACAACAGTGTTGACCTGATAACCTTCACCTTGACATTTGACCTTATGTTGTAAAAGTTTAAATGTAGCAATAATTTCATAATTGCATAACATGGGGAGCTCATACTTAGTTATTAAAATCCTTGTGAGAAGCCCCTTTAACACAGGCCATTTTTAAAAAGACCTATCCATCTTGATCTTGACCTGACCTACTTTTTAAAAACTTTAACCTTGGCAATAGCTTTTGAACCTTTTGACTATGGGCTTTCATATTTGACATATGTACGAGTGTATTGCTTGTGACAAGACCTTTTCACACACACACCAACAATTTTGACTTGAGGACCTCAAATGACCTTTGACCTACTTTCGTAATATTTTTAAATGTAGCCATAATTTCATGATTCCATAACATGGAGATTGCATACATGTATTAAGTTATTAGAATTATTGTACCAAGACCTAGTGACCTTGACCTCTGACCCACTTTTTAAAAACTTTAACCTTGGTCATAGCT
>JAULCE010147980.1:0-11975 GCA_032359355.1 Macoma nasuta | reverse complement strand
TAAGCGGTATTCAATTTTCAAAACTAAAAGTGTTGAAATTCATGATCTCGAAGGACCAGAAAGTATAACAACACTAAACAGATGTAATTGACGTAACACGGGCCATTGCTAGGTTATATGACTTGAGGTACCATCAGATAAAAGTGTTTTATCTAGGTCTACACTTTTTGCGGTTTTGTTTCGAATAATAAATATAGCCACGGTAAGTGGTCAGTGTCATGAGAAACAGGACACTTGTACATTGCCAACACTGCGAACACTAAACTGCAGCTTCTAACCATAATAACACTGAATCATTTAACGCTGCAAATGTTCGGCGTATTCTACCGTAAGGCACTGGCACAGGTACATGTTGTTGAGCTATTGAGCAGTAACAGGAACTCATTAGAAATAAATCTAAAATGATTTTGAAATCGAAACATTCCGTAGACGAATTTAAGCAATGGTCAAGGAGCATTTATGCGTAGTCTAAACGTGACATGTTTATGAATCTATGACATATTTGCACTCTTTTTCGAGCGATTGATGATAATTCACGTTAACCAACCGGAGTGTGCCTAACATAAGAATAATTGTATGTACTGACCGTGTTGTCATGCATAGCGATGTCCTGCTTGGAGTTAGATATGACATAATAATTTTGGAACAGTCTACAGCTGGAGGGATACATACACTACCACATCGTATGTTTGCCTGTGTCTACACTGTGTGTTTTTCGTATAGTGTCGTTCATGTGTACACAATCAAAGATTTACCTGTATTACAGAATCCACAGAACCGTTTACAGTATGGTTTGACGTGAGAACCCTCAGCACAAATGTTGAGAACTGATCCGAAATTTACGCAGTTGTAATCCGAATCGTCAGCACAGGAGGGATCTAAAGATGAAAAAATAGACAATATATAGGTTATTCATTGAATATGACACATACTCGAAACATAGCTGTTATTGTGATAACCAAGTGTCGTAAAACAAAATGCATATTAACATACTGACAAAAATGTTTTACAGTTGTAAAAACGCTATTTTTCTTTATTTGTTTAGAAACGAAATACAAATATAATGGAAAATGACAGTTTGTTGGCAATTTAGATAGAAATAATATAGTCAGATCAGACTAACCCGGCGTCTTATTTGGCTCCAAACTGAATGTACAAGTTGATAATGCTCCGAGTTTAATGTAAAGACCAGCGTTTCTACCACTGTAAACAGTCCATGAAGTAAGTATACAATTTGGCAACATTTACACTATAAATTGACAAATCAGGTATGCCTGATCGGATCGTTATCCATGCGACTAAACCGTCCTGGCATAGTTTGAATACATGGGATACGATTCGTTTAACCATTACCTCTTATAATATTGTAAGACTTATCCATAATGAAAGTAACTGATTAAAGGGATAACTATCTAGGCAAAAGGAAAATGCTATTTTAGAATTGTTCCGAAAACATTGTAGAAAAAGAGTAATTCCAAAATGTTTAAATAAGTAGTCTGCTACAAAGGTGCGACACGGCGTATTTTTGGTAGTTAAATATTACTAAATTAAAAAACCATCAGTTACCGGAACAAACCGACAGACGGATTGAGTCCAGTATAGCACAATGCGAGTATTTGTGATGATTATCAGTGGCGGATCTAGGATTTTTAGTTAGAGAGGGGTGTGCTCTTTTCGCTGGAAGGGGCGTAAGTTCTGAAACTGGTTTCTACCTCTCACCGAGTGAGTACACTGAGTAATAAACTGTAGATGTATCAAATTAACGAATTAATACATCTACAGTTTATTGAATCATTTAGTATTGGTCAGATATAGATATATGCTAGAGTCGAAAATTATTCATATTTTAAGAGTTCTACACTATTTTTTAAACGGTTTTACCAAATTCATGGACAATTTTAGAGGGGGCGCGCGCCGGGTCCGCCCCCGCCTGAATCCGCCTATGATTATGTATTGTTGATGACAGTTCGAAGACGAAAGTGAGATTAACACAACAAAATAGGAAAACTGTCATTACATTTAAGAGTTTTTACAAAGAAACCGTAAATTCTGGGAGCATGTTATGTTCAGCATAGTAAATGTATATCCTAAAATCACTGTTTTACAATTTGCATACGGAACAAACTTTAGTCTACAGAAATAAAAGTCTTAATCATTTTTTCATAGATTTTATGTCATATTATTTTTGTTGAATGTAGAGTAAATATGAGTGAAATATTAAACAGTGTGAAGCCTGATAAGACAACGTACATCGCTGATTTGTCATCAGCATGCATAATTTTAATATACAAAGAGTTTACCTGGATCCTGACAGAGCTGCCGGTTACAATTATTCGAATGACAGCACTCCGAACAGCTGTTGTTGACTCCGGCAGCCCGGCGACCAATTATAGACGACGTTCCGCTGGACGAGACAGTTGAGCTAATAGGACATGACTGTCAAACTAGAAATATTGATATCAATTGCCGATGTCAATATCGAAAATGTTGGATACCCTTTCTGCACGCCCTCGCAGTCCAAACAATTCAATAACTTAATTAATTTCCTGTTTAACAATAGCTTAAACAATAATAAAATCGAAAACACTATAGAATGAAATCATAGTGATGGGTCTAAGTATGCACTTTATTTCTTAAAAATTGATTCTCTCTGTGTATTTTATAAAAGTCACGATACTTGCTTTGTGCCTCGGGGAACAACAACTCCGGTTTCAGAAGGCAGATGTCATCCATGCTTTCAACTCTTTGCACCCTAGCGGCGGATTTATCTGCCTAGCGATAGCATATTCAAACAGTTTAGATCCAGATCAAGCCCAACAAACCGTTGAGCTTGGTCTGAGATCCAAACTGTTTGACAATTTGATTGTATTTCTGCAGAATGAGGAAGACAATATCATGTATTACAAATCATTTGAGATATCCCACAAAAATTACCCAGCTTGCAAAGAGTTAATGACACATCTTGATATTTGGATGACATATTTACATAGATAACCCCTATTTTGTCAAAATGCATATTTCTATTTACACTAAAGAAATTGAATTAAATAAAGCTAACAATTCAGCAGCCTTTCTTGATTTATTTATTTCAATTGATAATGGAATAGTTTCTTCTAAAATATATGAAACAGGAGACGGCTTCAATTTCATAATAGTAAATTACCCTCATCTTGACAGAGATGTTCCCCGTGCTACATATTATGGGGTTTACATTTTACAATTATTTCGATTCGCTAGGGCCTGTTCTACCGTTGAGGATTTCAGTAATTGCAATCGTGTTATAACCGCAATGCAAGAAAGGATACAGGTATCACAAACTTCCTAAAACTTTTGTCTAAATTCTATTATCGAGATATGTCTCCCATAAGCAAGTATAAATGTAATTTAAAGGCGTCCTGTGACAAGGTATTTCACATCTGTAGTTTTATGGTGATGTGATTTACAAGCTTCGGAAAATAACTTGACATACCCATTTTCACACTTTGTTTATAAAACGTATAAAAAGATTCACTAAGAATGACTATGATCCGACAATATTACCCCGCACTGCATGTTTGGAGGTCAACCCTTTTACTGTTGGCCATCACGCTTCCCTCTTTGCTTGTGCGACGTTCGGATGGTCATAATAATCTATGACGACTTCTTTGATAGCCGGAGACGACCCGGAAGGAGAACGTCGGGCCGTTGTATTGAGCCCGCTCTGTCGTATACGTGATAGCTGCTCTACAGTCACTCTGACTTCAGATAAGTCATTGAGAACATTGATAATCAGTGAAAACAGTAAATGACTATGTATAAGCCTTTGTTTTACATAAATTTTATAACTGTTTGCAATCACTGATGTTGTGGAGTAGTCGGACGGGGATACCGTTTATTTATACTGCACGTCTAATGGGATGATGATTGTATAAGTGTGAGGTTGGGCGCCCCATAACCGGTTTAAACCCCCAATGGCGTGTTTGCCAGTGAATTGACCGTTCGAAGGCGGTACTCCTGTCGTCACTCTAGTTTTATGTCTGTTATCTGTCATAGTGTGACTTCTATATGTTGCGTATATACAATCTTTTTTACACTCATATACATGATTTACAAGAAGTTTTGAGTAAATCGAACCGTATACCTAAGTTCAAAATAAAACTGTTCGTTGCACTGGTTTATATATTATGCACCATACTTGTCAAATATTCATATGGATTTTACATGAACATTTCAAAATGCATTGCGAATGTACCGAATCTTAATCGAACATGTGTGTCGACTATGTTAATATTACATTTTACTAATCGCAAATGATATAATATTCCCTTTGTTTGTGGTATATTCTTTGTTATCAAACCACGGATAGCAATTAAACTGTCCATTGAGATGTAGAATACTTCAATTTAAGCAACACACACTTAAACACGGATGGTATTAACGAGAATATTATACAATATTACGATAGCGGCGATATAAGAGCATAGTTCAGTCTTTCTCTTAATACATGTACTGATCATAGTTGATGGTAAACGATCCCAGTTAGATATCATGAGGAAGCAACAATTAAAATGTCAACCTTTTTGCACAACGGCTAACTAGTATCACGAGGTCCCGATTATGACTATGTGAATTTCAAGCTCTTCGACTGTTGACATTGCCTTTCGACAGATCGTCAGTTGAAACAATCGTGTCACTATATAATCATATAGGAAGCAACTCGTTCTGACCATTAAATTAATCATGAATAGCTTTACTTATATCTAAAAATATGTTCATATTCTATGTGCCATGGTCCGAACAATACATTTATATCACAATACATATTTACATTAAAAGTTACAAGATTAAAAGTACATACCACTATATTTCTGCAGCCAAGCGTGTACAATCGAGTTCCTTGAGCCGTTGTATATGCCGAAGAACAGGCCTGGGGAGAGATCATAATAATTATCGTGTTATTCAAAGTCACGTAAACTTTAGTAAAACGTCACTTACATAGTGCTAGAAAAACACTAAATACGTGGAAAAAGCAAGGTTATGGAAATAACAAAAACTGAACAGTAAAGCTTCTTAGATAAAGCTCCTGCTAAGTGAACTTCTGTCTACACTTAGAGTGTCAACTTCAGAAGATATGTTTCATTCGTGCTGTTTTGTTGTATGTTTACAATAACAATAAACATGATCAGCTTGTCATACAGTTTGTATCCAGATCTTGAAACAGAAATTGATGGAAAATGTACGTAAAAGTACTTACAAGGCAAAACAATTGACGAATAGTGTGTTGCAATGGCTAATTTTGCTATTTATTTTGTCGCGTCTAATCACAAGGCAAACACTGAATTTTCTATTTGCAACATTCTGCTCTTTTTAATGCAAATGTTTTTGAAATTAATCCCACGCTTCATATGTTTCTCGAGGTTGCCCGAGCTTCTTATTTTGTTTCATAAATAAAGGCCAACTATCAAACGGAGCTATTCCAGATCACTCGACGAATTGTTAGGTGTCTAGTCGTTATAAAAAATAATTTTCCAAATTTTATACTTTTTTCAAAAAGAGAATACGTTTTCACTGAACAGGCTTTTGCAATAACTGGTTGATATATGGATTGTGGCGGGAAATCATTATCGTAAAGTCAGATATGCTTTAAGATGCTTACCATCTTATATTAAAAGTACTTACTACTTAATCGACTTTTGAAAGTCCCTCTCTCACGGACAGCTATATTGTATAAAGGAAACTTCCGTTCAAATAAACTTTAATTAGGGCATATCTTGGATAACAACTGCATACTATGTACACCCTCATTAGATTAAAAATTTCTATTTATTTGTCGCTTTAAAAAGCTGTTTGTAATATGTGAAAGAACCCTCTCATCTGGTTGCTTAATGCTATATATTTACATGTATAGTCTTCTTAATTGGTAATGGTACACTGTCTGGATGACTTAACCTGGCACGAATTCACAAATATATTCTTCGCCTTGACACTCAAAACCAACTCCAAAATTCTAACACAGTAATACAGATTTGAGGCCATTCTTGAGTCTCAAAGTTGAAAATATGATGGCAAATATCAGCACTGAACCGGCCTAGAATTTGCTTGCATCAATATAAGGTAGTTACACTGTCTGGCTTCATCCAAATTGGCACTTGGGATGGTTTTTTAACAAATGCCGAAATTGGGTAAATCGTGCAAAGCTGTTCAGTTACACGTTAAACATGCGTGGATGAAATAATTAACAAACTGTATACTGATTGGGTTTACGTACTGAGTCAATAGGACATTTCACGGTCGTTGTACAGGCGGGTAGCGAGGATGTGTTGGTACACGTGTAGCACTCAATGGCACCTGTAACAAAACACATGTCATATCGTTTACACATTTTTTAAACAATTATCCGTGTTCTGCACGTCCACGTAAAGTGACACTTAATGGTATTTTTTGATCATATATAAATGCCATTTTTTGTTAAAACTGGCACTTACATGACTTTGGAGGAAATCGTTGGCGTTGTTTCGTGGGTTTGAAAAATGACGTCGGTGGTGTTCTTTTTAACCAAGTTACTTTCATTATGGCAACATTTCAGTTATATACCGACGATAATTATATGTTCAGCTGGGCACACTTACAACACACTCGGATAAATTAAGAAGTCAGGGAAACAATTATACTTTTTACTAAGCAAATAGGCGCTATACATATATTTAAATGAATAGAACAAAGTCCCGATAATATCGTTACAAGCATGATCTACTGAATATCTGTATTTGTAAACTTGAGGAGCAGTATATCATGTGTGCCTTTTTCAGACTTGATTTAAGCTATATAGTTTTAAAATGCCTATACAAGGTAATTATGAATTTGACATTTGTTACCGTCTCACGTTGTTGCTCATAAAGTAAAATAAACTATCATAAACTATCATAAGTAACATATATAATTGTTCATTCAAAGTATTACACTATGTTCTATAAAATATATATAAAAGCGATGCCTCGATTTCCAACCTTTTGAACAACAATCAGTATAGACCAAAACTAGACGCCACATTTCCGAAGAAGCGTCTTAAAGGTGTTTACACTGTTTGCAGTGTGTTGACGATGGTTTGCGTAGATATGACCCATACACATAGTATATGTCCATGTGGTTCTTTTGCACACACATACACTTATGTTTGCAATGCAACAGTATAATATAGTTATTCTAAATTAAACTGAATGCCATACAACCTATTTTATAACTAAAACATTATTTACCAACAGATGGGACCATCGTGCAACCAATGACATAGATACAAGCTGAAAATAGATTAGTGTTTATAAAACAAAAGAGTACGACTTTTGGCTATAAATATTCTCAACAACAAAGTGGAAGATCATAGCTTACTGTGTGTTATTAAATATTCTTTATTTAATTTTTATTGTGGCTGAAACTAAACCGTTGTTGTGGTCACATTTAACGAGTCAGTAATGGATATATTACAAGTGCCCTTGGATATTTTTAATTTCGTACAATGCTTACAATGATTTATAGAGAATTCTCTCAGTGTAAGAAAATCTTATAGTTTCACTGCAGAACAGTTAAATTGTAACTTTTCAGCATTGAAATTATTACTTTTTTTGAGTTTTTTAAGTGTTTGTTATTTTTCTTTGTTTATTCACTTGTACTTTTTTTAGATATTAATTTTAGACTGCTATTTCTGTATTTGGATATAACATTTTTTGTGGACTTTGTCATATAGTATTTCTTTTTTTTTTTTGGTAATTGACTAAACTTCAAATTTCAAGAAAAAGCATAAGTAGTGTTTCCAGTCGTGGTTTTGCTACTCGTGAAAACACAACCTTGCTTCCCACTCGATGTAATAAAACAATCGATCTTACACTGTAAAATACAATTATCCTCGATATAATGAAATATATTCGTCGTTATGATTTATGCCAACCAAAACCTGCTCTGTAATATGTGGGTACGAGCGGAGCATTGTCTAATTACCATAGCAAATGTGTACATAACAAAACCTCAGTAAGGATTATAGTTTACCATCATAGTACATTATCGACTGCTATTTAAGACTTAACTTTTAAAATGAAAAACAGTTTAAGCAATATTTCGGCATAATAAAATCTAGCACCAATTGTCATAGTTTCAGATTGTAGCGATAGTGTTTTGTTTGTTTTATCAAGGCTCTTGAAATGCATGTATACGAATACAGAACCAATTTAAAAATGTATATTCGTATGATATAAAGTAAAACCCCTCTATTACGACCACTTATTATAGCTCATATTGACATTCTTAGAGACAGGTGGTACATGTAGCTTACTGCAGGTCGAGAGTAATGCAAAAAGCTCTCATAGAAGCTTTATGAATTGCTTTTGATCTGCATTAAGCTACCGCCTGTCGTAAGTGACATCCATGCTTCTTCATTGAGTGGCCGTATTAGAGCGGTTTTACTGTAATTATAATTTTGAAATGAAACGTTCGTGTGTTGTAATAAATATTTTGTATCAAACACCTAAGGTGTGTTCATGCATCGGTTATATACTCTTGAGGGTAAAATTAACAACACTATACATACGGTTTGTTTTTTTGCCATCGGTATGTGTAATTTTTTAAGCAGGTGTCCATGGTTTCACAATGATTATAACATAATTCACGTTGATATGAAATCATAATACATGTATCGTCGTGCTCGTTTAAAAAGGCACGCATGAGTCAAATAAAACTAATCCTATTAAATTAATGCAAGCGCAAAATATTACATACAATTTTTTACCGACCAAAGACGTATGGGTTGTTTGTAAATCATAAATATGTTTAAACCTACCCCACACAAGCGCCTTTTAGCTTCTATGCAACTGATGATAATTAAAAAACATTGTAGGAAATGAAGCATTTGCACGTAACGAGCAAATGCCTCATGTTCTTCAATGATTTCAATGCAATTCACAAATGTTGTTTTTCTTTTGCCTAGATTTTCAGATTTGTCCTCAGTTTCCTTCGTTGGGGATAAGTCTAAACATGGCATGTGCAGGAAAGGCTTTACCACTCTCGCTTAACGTAAGGTATTATACATGCAAGACAGACAATGTAAACCCTTACCTATTAGGATGATCATATTGGTGTAGTGTGATTCGAGATCAGCTGAGTTTATGTCTGTATCGATGAGAAGCTCTTGATGACCTGCATACGGCGTGCCTGGGGCACCACTCCTTACAGTAACAGATCCTTATTATTCCACTTCAAACTATGGCCTACGTGCGACTTGGTTTGTAGATGACCCAAAAAACAAATTAGGTTATCATTTGAAGCATATACAGAGGTTAGTTTATTTCCCAAAATACGCAATTTCGCAAACCGGCACTAATGTTTCATTTGCATTAAAACTTTCCTACATTTCTTGACCTGGCATAGTTCGATGGCGTTTTAAATATGTGAAGTAAAAACATCTTAAATATGGTTGATGCTATAATATATAATTTGCCCTCTTTTACTTTAAACCTATCCTGCTCCAGAAGATGTCGTCTGTTCACACTCTAGACTGTTTTGTTTTCAGAGTCGTGCAAAACGCCGAAACATCCGAGTTACTTGACTTGTAATTGGAATTGAAGCTTTCTGTAAGATTTGTTCTGTCATGATCAGCAGGATTAAGGATTAACACACTCCTTTAGGATTGTTTTGTCATGCATTCATCTTATGCACGGCTCAGCAAATTTTCATCTGCAATTTGATATCTTACGCTATGCTAAATTATATTTTCAAATAATAAACAGTCAAGACACCGACCAGTCGAAACATCTACGGTTCCACTGATGGTCTGCAAACAATAACAGTGAATCGAAGTAAGCGCTCTAGGAGTCTAAACACGTCATTCCCTGATCTGACAATATTTTGTGAGTTTACCTTATGGTCAATTGTGTACAACAGTACTCAGTCATATTTCAATGGAACGGTTATCATATTGATTTATAGCTTATGATTGACTTGATGGTTAAAATTGACCAGATTGTGTTTAACCCTATCCTGTCTTCCCTGTTTTTAAGCCTACTAAGCAAAGTTGTATTTGCCATTTGTTTAGATAGTGAACATGGAAATGTTATTTTTTTAAGGTGCATCGAGTCCGGAAGCGGCTGGTTCTCGGAGCTAGCTCTTTGCTTGCTTTACCTCAACGTAATCGTAAGACTGGTACAAGCGACTTCCGTCATCAAGCTACCTTAAAATACATCTAAAAAACATCATTAGTCTTCAGTTTCTTCACATTAGAGTATGTTAGCCCTTTCCTCCACAAGCAGTTTGGATACTTATCCATAAGTTAAGAAAATAATGAAAATATATGTAAATCTAAGCGATATAAACATGCCAGTTGTTCATTGTATTGACATAATTGCAGGAAATGGAGAATTTGCTCGTAACGAGCAAATGCCCCATTTCTTACAATGATTTCAATAGTTAAATAGATATAGATGCGCTAAAAAGCGCTACTAGGTAGGAAATTGTTAAGTAATTTTAATCTTTATCAAAGCATGAGGCTCAACTTTTGGCGACCGAGTTGCTGGGACAATGGAGTAATTACATGTTTATATTACGGAATTAATTTTATAAGTTTGACGGTTTTATTTTTTATTAGCTAAGGTAATGTTTATCTGCATGAAAATTTCGAAATTGCCTTCTTGTAATGTAAACAAAATTAAGCTTTAATTTACTTTACACTTAATGCACATATCTGTATAAACTATCGCGGTGAACAATGTCTACTTAAAAGTTTTGTGCGGCTGAATAGTGTTGAGATTTGAAGGATTCGTTTCATGACAGCTGACGTCTAAAACACTTAAACTTAGACTTATGTCAGTGAGACAATATCACAATTTTACATTATGTGAGTAAATATTATTTTTGAACATAACGTGTATTCATCCAAAGGTATTGTTAATAAAAACTCTGACAACGTCTGAAATGTATTATCTATGAACCTTAATCAGCATCATTATCAGCGCCTGAAAAATGATTTACCATGAGTTTCTTATTTTGTTATAAAAGGAAAACGTCTGCAGTTTGAAATCTGTAAACCATATTCCACCTTTTAATACTGTTTTTTGTATCAGTTTAAATCTAGATCAGACGCCAAGTTATCTAAGCTATCTGACTCTCGGCCAATTGTTTCACAAAATATCAGCGTAATCAACCGAGGTTTAGAATTAAAGCAATCGAGACTTTGAGATGACGGCAAGTATCTTTCGAAGCTGGATAAAGCTTGCAGTTGGAGAAACTGTATTCTTTACCAGTTCAACGCTAACTTAACGCAAACAAAATGCAAAGGATATGGAAAACCCAATGCCCTTGTCATGATTAAAGATTAAATCATTATAGGTCAAACAGTTTGAAGGAAGATCAGAAGATCAAACTATGATCAAAATGTTTCGAACAAATTGACATTATAATAGGGGAGTGTAATGTTCAATACGTGAGTCACACCACCCTAAACATTTGCAATTATTTATTGCATTATACAAACATTTGTTTTTGACAATGAATTTCTGCACAACTTTTGAAAGGTGTATATTTGATTAATAAGATTGAGAGTCGTTACCGAACAAGAAGTTATCGAAGGTCAAACTACAAATAGGGAATACGATTTTTAAGAGTGCAAATCTAATTCTTGGATAAGATTGACATATATTTACATATACTGACACGAAAAGGAAAGTGTGCACTTGGTTATAGAGGGAATTTTTTTATACTTATAGAAGCAAAATATTGGCAAATTTGGTATCAAAATATACAAAAATGTATTGGCTACACGATGTTATACTTTTAAGTGAAATTTGATAATTATCAGAACATTGTTTTACGCATGAACAACGTAGGGGTGAAAAGTAAAAGATTTGTAATGTTTTGTAACTGCAAGATGGGCATAAAAGGCAAAAAAGCCGTTACAAAACATTTCAAATCTGCAACTTTTACTTTTCACCGATGCTTTCATTGCTGAAGCGTATTTA
>JAULCE010147869.1:0-11976 GCA_032359355.1 Macoma nasuta | reverse complement strand
TTTAGTCCCGGGTTAACAGTTTTGGAATATACAACAAATATTTAATCGTTTTTGTGATTTATTTCGTTAAAACATTTATCTGAAAGTAGTCCCAATCGACAATTTTAAACTTGGCGCCGAAAGAGTTAACACAATATTATGCTACGGGGCATATCGCTAAATCTCCCTCATGCGTAGGCTGATATTGGCGTATACCTACTAAAGAAAAGAAAAAACAATACAGCGTTGATATTATGGCTTCATTTATCCTCTTATCATCGACAGGTTGCTTCAGTAAAAGAACTCAAAAATTATGTAGTCGAATGACACGTGGATTTTTTTCTTCGGGCACACCGACGTTACGTTTTACGTACATTATCTAGATAACCGCAGATTCACATCGCCTTCGGAAAAAAGTACATTAGTTTCATGATTCCAATTAACCCTTAACCCCCAAGCTAACCTTAGATTCAGTTATACAAATTAATCTGATGAAAAGGACGAATATCAAACGCAAAGGTAAATGATGTTTTTTTTTAAAAAAAAAATGTAGGCAAAGCATTTTGCTCTTTAAAAGCAAGTGATCCATTTTCCATTATGTTTTGACTAGTATTCTACTAAAACAGCAATACATGGATTATATTGTTGATATTTTTCCTCCACAGAAGCGCCTTTTAGTGCATTTGTAACTGAGTGATGGCTTTTGAACCTTTTGTGGTAAATGGATTAATTGCTCGTGACGAGCAAATTCTCGAATCCCTTCAATAATTTCAATTCAATTCAAAAATGGCATTTTTGTCGAGATTTCATATTTCATATTTTTTCTTATCAGATTCAGTCCTTGTGGATTAGTTAAGAAATAACTCGTGGAGGAAAGGTTTAACCATTTACTAAATGAATTTCTATGTTGATACTACATCCCGTAGAATATGTATCTCCTATTTTATTATGATACGCCTACAGATAATACAGTTTTTCCATTTCAGGGTTGAAAAGGTACATGTAGACCCCGCTGATAAAATTGGCACACCGTCTCGACCCTGAATAAACATCAAAAAAGAAATGCATGGTATTGGTATATATTGTTGTTTGCAAAACTTCAATACGCACCATCAATTCATAGTTCAAATTGTAGTTCTAAATCATCAATTCGACTTGACCGAGTTAGAGATGACGGGTTTTTTACTACAAGTGTCAGCGCAGTGTTATTGGACATTGAACTTGCTTCCAGGCCTGCGTTAAGAAATGCATTTTGTCTCAGCATGACTGTATTGCCTGTGTCAACTCCATGATTCTTACATATCGTTACTACTCTAAATCATTCGAGGAATTAATGCAGTTATCCTTTTACATTTTCCTCTACATGCTATTTGAAACTAATTTATAAGGAAAGACGCTGATAAAATGTATGAAAATCTAGGGGGAACATACCGTTTGTGAATTGTATTGAAATGGAGCGTTTGCTACGAGCAAATGCTCAATTATCTACAATGTTTTCAACGGTCTTCAGTTACAGAGTGATTTAGCATGTATTGCGTGTGTCAACTCAATGATTTTTGCATAACGTTATTACTCCTTTTTCTAGTTTTTCAAGTTTTCGGACACCCGTGGAATAACTGTCATTATTTGTTAAAATGCATACATGTAAGCTGTTTCGCCACTAACCATTTTCCCCTAGTGCTATTTTAACAAATATCCACAAGGAAATTGTCTGATTGAATGGATACTGTAGAAAAGAGGTCCCAGTTTGAATTGTTCTGAAAGCATTATAGGAAATGAATCGTTCGTTCATCATGAGTAAATGCTTCATTCCAACAATATTTTCACTATTCGTGTCTGTTACAGGGGCGCTTACATGGAGTATGGCGTACGATCCGGTTCGAAACTTTCAAAAAACACAGGAAGCGCTTTAAAGGCGTTTGCGGTAGTTACAAATCTCGGGTCTCGCGAGAGTTGCGTAACCCGTTGTACGAGCGTTTCACGCATGTTTTGTATAAATATGTGTTACTTGTTACTCATAAAACGATTAATTAAATGCAATGTGAAAAAATCATATTCATTTTTCACATTGCATTTGATTAATCGTTTTTATTAGTGTAGTGGTAAATGGCTTTTTATGGTACTAAACCGTAGAAAAGTGCGAATTGTCATATAGAAAAGAGTCAATAAAATCTTAAAAATATCGATGACGCCTATTTTTTATTGCATAATTCAACAAGTATTTGTTTGGTCTTTCAAAGTACAAAGTTTAAACAAAATCTATTGTTTAGAAAAAAATCACCCTTACTGCCGCAAACATCTTTAAGGATATACTTCCACTTTACCGAATAAAGAAACCATACCCTATAACCAAATGGTATCAATCGTATCGTCTTAGTTTAAAACTCGAGATTAAAAATGCAAATAATCACAGACAAACGATAATTGAACACAAACTATTGTGTACCAAGCAAATAAATACAACCTTTATGACCATGAAATTAAGAACACGCGACAATTAAAAATGTTATCACACGATAAGGGGAACACAGAATAAGATGATGCACAAAAACTCTCGAAGATGTTTTACCTATCTATATTTTAAACAACTATAGAGACTAAACTGCGGTGCTTTTTATATAAATACGCAATGCGTAAAAATTCCAACGAATAAAATAAGTATGGCATTTGCAATCAAGCATCGATTATTCGAAGTTGTGGGGACTATTTTTACAAGTCGGAATCAATCAAAGTGCCAATGGAAACAGCCACACAACAATGATAGTAGTACAGAAGGCAATAAAAACGTAATTTTGTTCGGCTAATCGGAGATTCGAGTAATCCGATTTCGAATATTCGAGGTTCCACTGAAGTATCGAAACACAAGTAATCTGTGCGACTTTTGCGGAATGCAAATGGAAAGCCAACCTCATCTATTTTTGAAAATGCATACACTCACAATAATGTTGGTGAAATATTTCGATCTACCTCGACTCGTTAAATTTCAAAAGTGATTTTAACTACCAAACACTATCCCCTGGGTTAACAAAAACGAAAATACACCACGAGTCAAGCAAAAAAGCTACACAATCTTATCCGCCAAGTATTTTATCTTCAGGAAAAAAGTTTAAACGAATAACCAGTGGCAAACGAAATATAGGTTTAGCCAGGTATGTATGTGCGGCATGCGAAAAGTGGCACTCGTACAGTGCAAACAGTGTAGACACAGACAAGCCGCTAAGTGTCGGTGTTGCATCTGCTCAGATTTTTCACTGTTTGTTATAATAGGGTACATCATTTTTTATCTTATAGTGAATAACACATGGTACATTATATGACCATAGGCTGCATTCCAGGCAGATGAAGTGATCATGCGTACCTTTTTTATATGTCCGAGTGCCCTTTTTCTCGTTACGTCGATATATTTGTTATGTCTGAATTGACAGTCATTTACAATGGCCGGCGCTGCTGTATATTGTCAAACATTTATACATTGCAAAACAATGTTGATTGGTCTTCACACAGGGGTATTCGCTTTGTCAGTTTGTATAAACGATGGGCTTAAGTTATCCAACTAATTAGGTCATGTTGTAATTAAATTAAATAGTTCTAACTGCGGTGGATAGGGTTAAACGTTGTAACTATAACTGAATGTCTACATGATGTGCCTTACTTCCCTTTTTGCAATTGCATTTAACCCCTTCACTGCCTATCCCCGAACCATAGTGTCATATGCAAACAGCTTAGATCTGGATAAGACGCCGAGTAGCTCGACTGTGAAGATAATTTTGAACAGCTTGCGACAGGATCAGACACCGAATTACTCTAGCAACGTTAAAAACGGAACAGTCGATAATTTGAACAGCGGACAATGGGTTAACCCCTTCACTGCCTACCCCGAACCATAGCGCCATGTGAAAACAGATCGAATCCGGATGAGACCCCGAGTAACTCGGCGTCTCATTCGGATTCAAGCTGTTTTACACTCGGCAAATGGTTTGACTCAAAGGTCTAGAGAGTGTGTTAAGTCTAAAGCGAAAGTAGAAAAAATACTGCGCATGGGCAAAACTTTCATGGCAGTGAAGAGGTTAAAATTTCGATCTACTTGCAGTTCCTGACCCAGGTGTTAACATTGTTTTTGGTTTTCCACATCGTCGGTGTTGTTCTGGCGTTCTGGTTGTTGTAATAACAGATTCCCAAATTGAAATTCCAGTCAACGCCAAAGCACATGTAATCGGCGTTGGAGCAGTACGCCAGACAGCTGTCGACTGAGGACTTAAACAATTTATACTCCTCGTTACCCTCGTCCAACGTGCGCCCCTTGTATTCCTGATAGGTAGTGCCGTACTCTTTGCATCCTTAAAGAAGAAATAGATAAATATCCCTTATTCTAACGCCCAAGAATAATAGGGCACTGAATTATACGGTACAGCTGATACGAAGTGCCGTACTTACGAAGAACTAGATAAATAACCCTTATCATGCTGCCCAATAAAAAGTTCGCTAAATTATACAGTACCTTTGATAGGTAATGAATGAGTTAACGATTTAATACATTACTCAATGGGTCTAGTTATACATGCTTTTACGGAATTAGTAAGACCTTGCTTATGACCTTGCCTTACGTGTACATAATTTGCTCTTATGGTACAACTTTCCTATCTTAAGCTGCATTGACTGATATATACTTTATTCAATACAAAACCGGTATATCAGTATATACAGTACACAGTCCTATAAACACTAATGCACCAATTAACGGTCATACGGACACCACTTAACGGCCAAACCAATCTTTGGGAGTAAACATAATAGAATAGTACCGCGATCTTAAGACGATGTTTACTGATTGATAAAACATAAACATACACTGGTCCGATACTATAACTGCATAGTAACTGGCTGACGTCATAGCAAAAAAGGCACTCAGACATATCAAAACGTGTAGACCCAGGCCTATTTCTTTTCTGTTATTGCAGCGTATAGTCATGGTAATTACCATTTGTTATTTATTTAAAGGTAGATTGTGATGTTCTCTACAATTGCAAACCGAGCAGACCAAGATCAATCGCCCCCTGGCATCTGGTCTTGGTCTACACTGTTTGCAATGTCCGAGCGCCCTTTTCGCATGGCGTCGTCCAATTATACTGAATCAAAAAAAAAGAAACGCTAGGTCAAATTTTCCCTATAGATTTGCATGCATTTTCTCTCTGATAAAAATTTCCTATTTTCATCCACAAACATCGATCGAATTATGTAATAACTGGTGAATCCATTTGTATTCTCACCTCCAACATGGTAAATATTGTCGGTAATCTAATGCTAAAGCAAACCTGTTCGATTTCAGTGTGACTTCTTTTACTATTGTCGGCAACGGATCGATTGTTAAAGAATTAAAACTCAATTTAAAACTGCAAACACTTCATACAAGTTCGATGTTACTTATAAATAATAATTGCCAGTATATTAGTTATTTCGGACAATTTTTGTGAGAGTAAACATCAGTAGGAACTTTTATCAGAGAAAAAAGCATGCAATTCTATAGGGAAAGTTTACCCTGCGTTTCTTTGCATAAAATGTAAATTGATAAAACAGGATATAAGTAGGAAGGGAGATAATGTGACCCAATATAACGTCATCAATTTAAACTTTACACAGTATCGTTATTTTTAAAATTAATACCATTGTAGTGGCGAATTAGCTTAATTGTTTAGCGCGCTGTTCCATTACGTACATGTAATTAGCTGTATTTCTCAAGTCGGTCAGTGGGTTCGAATCTTCGCAATATTTGTATTTCTTTTTTGTCTCTGAAACTAATTTCTGATTCTCATCATGGTGAAGATTAACAAAAGTGGCAGAAAATCCTAAAGACATTCCTGACGATCTAATTCGTGCCATATTCCATCTTTCAGCAGACTGCTTGAATATGTATAGTTTATTAGGTGTGTATGGAAATATATGCACGTCTTCCATGTTTGAATATCATTCTAAATGGTGTCAACTGAACCATTTGAATGACGTCACTTAACGACGTGCAATATTAACTTAACGACATCCACACACATATATGAAACTTTCAACACACCAATATGAAACTATACAGACGTTTCGTCTTACATTGAAAGTGAACGGGGAATTTATTTACGTATGTAATAAGCATGCATATGTAATTCTATTCTCTAGTAAATACCTTCATGTAAATATTTCATCTAAATATCGTGCCAAACGATCATATTTAAATTTAAAATTGAAAAACCTGATTTGACTAAGTGTATTGAAGATAAAGTATCAAAACCTAAAGGCATGTTTTCACTCAAAAACTCGATTTTATTTTCGTCTTTTTCCGGTCGCTATCGGAAGCTGTCCTGACAGTCGCTCATATACATAAGCGGGCTCAAACATTGATCGGCGTCAATCCTTTTGCGTAAACATCTATTTCCAAAATGAACACAGAGTTAAGGTTCATGATACCTTATCCATGAGAAATGGGCGATTTAATTTTTAAGAAACAGTTCTGAATACAAATGATCAATTTTTAACACCGTTCAGTAGACGTTATGCTAATCTTTACCATCTATTGCATTCGACACTAAACTCATAATGACGGAGCCAGAGCAGACGTCGTTTGCGTTACGTTGGTGTTTAGACGGTAAAGAAAGGCAAGTCTCCTACTGTACGACTTTCTAAGGTTGTACTCACCCTTCGTGCACAGACCGCTGCCTGGGTTGTAGTTGGCGGCTTGGTGACACACGCACTTGCCATCGTCGCATATGCTATTGTCAATGCCACATGGTGCCATGTAGGAACAGGCTTGTCCGTACAGTACTAACAAATAAATTGAAATAGATTATAGAGTATTTCAGAATATTGAGAATTTTACTGTTACCCTCTCAGCTATGTGTTTATTATACCTAGCATAAGACATGGATACATCTGTTCTGTACACCGTCTGCATTTTATACCGCGCCAATCCACAACCGGTGTACATGTAAACAAGTCGTCATGGTTCGAAAGATGGAAACAGTGATGATTTAAGTGTTGGTTGGGCTTACACTTCATCATTGAATAAATTGAATGATTAGACTTTGTGTGTCTGATTTATTTCGAAATAATTATGTGTTCGTTCGCGTGCAGCCTCGTCATTTGATATGTCGATGTTTGCAGTAAAGGAATTTGACACGGTTGAATACGTTTCAAATTGTATGCATTAATAAAAAATACATAGAAAAAGGAACTTTGATATAATGTAAAAGGTTTCTTCGGTGACATGAGAATTCGAACGTATCATCTATATTTCGTTCTAAATGCTATGGATTCAAAAACATGTTTTAATAGGTAATAAGACATTTGTCTAGGAAGGAACGAAAGTCTAGACGAATTTGTTAATTAAATTGAATGTACTAAATGTTAATACCACAACCCAACATTTAACCACTGGGACTTACGGTCCGGCAAAGTTAAGGACACACATTATAGCAATTGCTACTAGATCCAGCCAGAATAATGAGACAGGGATATTCATATTTTGAGATCTGTAAAGATAAAGTTGGACATGTTTACATTGGAAGTTAGAAATATGTCGTTGGGCATGCGCAAAAGGTACGGTGTTTTCCGTACCGTTCCGTGCTATGTGATAGTATTTTTCTGACAGTATCAATTCTAACGGTCCGTAGACAGTACCTTCTGGCTCACGATACCTTATGGAAAATTAACATGAGCAATGCTTTTGAGGTATAATAAAATACTATGCAAATGGCATAGCTTGAACCCGGACGATACGCACGTTATATGCCGAACCAAGGATTGTATGACCGGTTACTAACTATACGACCGTTGGTAATTTTACCGTCACAACACACGTTTATATGCCGAACGAGGAACCATCTGTTGGCGTTGCATGTGAGGGCATTGCGTCAGAGCGTTATTTTCATGTCGCGTTCGAATTCCCGCTTTTTACGGCAAACACCTTTACGAATCACGTTTTTTTCACGTGTGTATAGCAACGGCATTTTATTCAACCCTTTCACTGCCATGCAGGTTGTGAGCAATATTTGTCCAACTTCCGCTGTAGACTTAACACACTCCCTCGACCTTGGGTAAAACTATTGGCCGAGTGTCAAACAGCTTGAATCTAAATGAGACGCCGAATTACTCGGCGTCTCATTCGGATCCAAACTGTTTGCATATGTTACTACATAAGTGTTAGGGCAGTGAACGGGTTAAATTCCTCTTTATGTGATAAAAATAATCTTAAGAGTTGTTTTTATCTTTTTTTTGAAGCTCGTCGACTACATATCATATGATACTTGTCAAGGCTCGTGTCATGATACGAAACTCAGAATGACGAAGTACGCGGGAATGCTTGTTTTATATTTTATCTTCGGACAATTGGAAAACAGTCCCATCACTAAAGTAAAGTTTCCACGAAGGACAGTTTTGTACAAAAACTGATGTGTTATTAATGCATATGGCTGCTAAATGCAGGCTAAAAGTAATACAGAAGGCTCCGTTAGGAAAGTTCTGTATTACTATCTGCATACATTTAGCTGTTACCCGTCTAAAAAAACATTGTACTCATATATCGGTAATAAGAGTGTCCGGTTTAGAGACGTTAGACTATAACTGTTTGATTAATTTCTAGACAACTCGGCCCCTGAGACAACTTCGGCTCCTTGTCAACTCGGCTCCGGATCTACTCGGCCTAGTACACTCGTCCTTAGACGGCTCGGCCCTTATTTCTTAAATAATAAAAAAGGTAAAACTGGATTGCACGATTTTAAAAAATAGATTTATGAATGAAATTTACTTTCAAGCTGGACTTCGTCCTAATCATAAACCTGTTGGAAAATTTGTCTACCAGTCGTCAAGCTTATTTGACATCGATCAATAACTTTAAACGGACACGCACGTAATCTACAGACGTTTTAAGAATCAAACTAACCGCAAAGCACGCATTTAGTAGTCGCCGGCCAGGCCGGCGACTATATTTGTGATACTGTAGGTTTTGATCTACGTAGGGAGAGGTTCGTTTCTAGAGAAAATTAAAATTTTGTATATACACAGAGATTGTTGACCCATTTATAGCAGAAAAAATGTTTCTGAATTATAATGATGCATTGGCAGTTTAAAATTGAAAACAAAATGATTCTGAATGAAAAACAAGCATTTGTTTTATTTTGTAAAGACAAATGACAACTCGTCATTTGTGTGCTATTTTACGGGTCATTGTGCCGAGATCCGAGATCTGAGAGTTAAAATTAAATAGGTCGGGAATGTATTCTTCTATTGCACGTTTTGCTATCATCAAAGACAAGTGGTTCAAATACTTATTTTTGGATAGATCGATGCAAATATACGCCTCACCGTACAATACATTTAGATTTGCATGTACCAGGATATCGCTGTTGGTCCCGGGTTTTAATGTACTTCTCCCGCAGAACACGCTTCCGGTTTCGCTTTGGACTGACTGATTGAAGGAAATAGTCAAACGAATGCAAGGTACGTAACATCTGCTATACTGATATAAATTGTTCGAACGATTAATTATTGAGCCTTAAAACGTATAATCTATAACATTATTACACACTTTATGAAGTTAGAAAATCTATTGTTCAGACGGATTCGACATCGTCCTATATATATGCACTAGTCATCGGCCTATGCTTAGAGAAAATGACTTATTTCTGATTCTCAGACCAGCGATGTGGTCATTTATTTAATTCAAGTGCATACATCGCGGTATACATATCGTACATAGAAACAGCTGGTCTTTTAGTATGAAATTGTGCCAAATCGTTTCGAAGCATAACGTCCCTAGATGTTTCGACTCAAGACATGTCGGACCATGTTCATTTCATTTCAATGGCACACCACAAGCTTTTTTTTCTGTTATGAATAAAAACATTTATTCCCAATCAGAGGAGATTCTAGGAATTTGATTGTTCATTTTGGTTGGGTGTACCAGACCGTATTTCAGTCAGAGGTGGAAAAGGCAAACCAAAGTTGTTTATTTCCCTACCGACCCTCCTTTTTTACACCCTACCAAAACGTTTTTATGGCCCTGAGGAAAATACTAAAGATATTTGTCGTTTATTCAGGTCTTTTTATGTTACATGTGGTCTGATACCGTTTTTTTGGATCTCTTACTATAATTAAACAAAAGAAACAACACAAAGGCTGATTATTGGTAAAGATACCTTTGATATTTGAAGTTGTCATTAACAAAGAAATATGGAATCCGGCTTGTTTTGCACACATTGCCCATTAAAAACGTTATTTTAAGAACTGTCACTTTAAAATTTCAAAACCTTACACTTTATTGCTCGCTTTATTCTAAACAGATTCCGATCAAATAATCAACAATGGTAATTGAAAACTATTATGCCTTTGATAAAAGTTGGTTTATGTTGAATAATGTGAAACAGTACACAATTTCACATTATCTTTGAAAAATGTTTCTAGGTCATTTCACCCTCAAACCAGATCAACCCGTTGACTATTGCCTCGCCCATTAAAAAAAGAAAGTAAAATTAGAATCGAAGAATGTAGAGTTTCAACATTTTAACAAGTCTTATGATATATAGCTGATAATTTAATGATAATAGCTCATCATCTGAGCCTCTGAACTCTTTACATAGCATTTTGGCAGGCTGTAAGGACTGATATGACCTCTGTAGATCTTGTATTTACCCGTCCAAAATGCTGTGTAACTAGTTACCTAAGTGTTGATGTTTAGAAAAAAATAATCAAACTTTGTGATGTTTGCAGTCATTTTTTATTTTTACGCATTCAATTGACTGGTCCTTGAAATAAAATGTCATTCAGTAACTTAAATGATATTGACAAATGATGTCAATTAAATAAGAAGTAACCTTTGACCTCAATAAAGCAGAAATACAATAAGGTTTCAGTGCTCAACATGGATAACAGTGGGTTAAAATGTAGATCTCTGTATTAAAATATGATGACAGCATGGACGAAGTTAAATGAATGAAAATAGTTAAAGATCGGATTGAAAATATGAGTCATTATACATCATTTCATCATTGATTTTGGTGTTAATAACAATTGATATATACCCGATATCAGGTTTTGAATAACATCCTTTCCTCCACATGCTATTTTTAGATGTACATGTATACATAAGGCAATGATATGTCGGGGGGAAAAGGAATGAAATCAACTGATTTAGGAAAATGGAAAAACATATTTTGAAAACATTGTAGGCAAATGAGGAAATAGTATCATACTATGTTGATATATTTAAAAGAAAGGATATACATGTAGGAAAAGGGAAAAAATATGTTTTTTGAATTTAATTAAAAAAACATTGTAGGAAATGAAGCATTTGCTCATAATAGCAAAGTCTTCAATTTCCTAAAATGTTTTCAATAGTTTGCTTCTGTGGAGAAAAGGGTTGTTTGTTTGCAGAATTTACCCAACATGTATAATTTGCTTATATCTTATATTTTCAGAGGAAAGTACTATCCTCAGATTCCCATGAGATGTGTTTGGCTGCAAGAATCTTGATACTAGATGGCAAACTCATAAGGGTGATCTTACCAAATGGGGAGAAGTTTCCATAAGACTGCAAGCAAAAGAAAACATGCCATGACAAGATTAGACGATATGAGAATGGAAATGGGATGACATTTTCAACAAAACAGACTCATTCTCAAGTGTGCTCAGACACCTCCAAATTAAATATTTTTACACAATTTCAATATGTTATAGCAGGATTATAATAAACTTTTATTTACTTGATACAGATTAAGATACACTTTACCATTGTTACACTATAGCTGTATTGTATAAAGTGTGTAAGATACTCAAAAGTAGAAGTATTATTTTTTGTTGAAATACATGGTTGAGACTCTTCCTTCCCTATATTCTAGTACTTTTGACAATCCAGGTAATGCCTAAGTCACACATTCAGGATTTGTACTGCCGTCCTTGATAGGACCATTCCCGATTAAAATGTGTCAAAAGTCTGATCAAGATCCTGTGATTCGTGGCTGG